>BSBM01000209.1:8377500-8655000 GCA_027924585.1 Larix kaempferi
ATGCACATACATGAAACAAAATGAATAGGGTTGAACATGGACACAACTGGAATTTCACATGTATGCATGACTAAAAAGTAGAAACACATGTACATGAATTATATGCACATACATGATACAAAATTCCATATACCTAGGCTAAGCACATACATGAAACAAAAAGGCCATATACCTAGGTTATGCACATACATGAAACAAAATGAATAGGGTTGAACATGGATCACAACTGGAATTTCACATGCATGCATGACTAAGAAGTAGAAACACATGTACATGAATTATATGCACATACATGAAACAAAATGCCATATACCTAGGCTATGCACATACATGAAACAAAAAGGCCATATACCTAGGCTATTCACATACATGAAACAAAATGAATAGCGTTGAACATGGATCACAAGTGGAATTTCACATGCATGCATGACTTAGAAGTATAAATACATGTACACGAATTATATGCACATACATGAAACAAAATGCCATATACCAAGGCTATGCACATACATGAAACAAAAAGGCCATATACCTAGGCTATGCACATACATGAAACAAAATGAATAGGGTTGAACATGGATCACAAGTGGAATTTCACATGCATGCATGACTTAGAAGTAGAAACACAGGTACATGAATTATATGCACATACAGGAAAAAAAATGCCATATACCTAGGCTATGCACATACATGAAACAAAAAGGACATATCCATAGGCTATGCACATACATCAAACAAAATGAATAGGGTTGAACATGGATCACAAGTGGAATTTCACATGCATGCATGACTAAGAAGTAGAAATACATGTACATGAATTATATACACATACATGAAACAAAATGCCATATACCTAGGCTATGCACATACATGAAACAAAAAGGCCATATACCTAGGCTATGCACATACATGAAACAAAATGAATTATTAGGGTTGAAGATGCATCACAAGTGGAATATCACATGCATGCATGACTTAGAAGTAAAAAATGCCATATACTTAGGCTATGCACATACATGAAACAAAAAGGCCATATACCTAGGCTATGCACATACATGAAACAAAATAAATAGGGTTGAACATGGATCACAAGTGGAATTTCACATGCATGCATGACTAAGAAGTAGAAACACATGTACATGAATTATATGCACATACATGAAACAAAATGCCATATACCTAGGCTATGCACATACATGGAACAAAAAGGCCATATGCCTAGGCTATGCACATACATGAAACAAAATGAATAGGGTTGAACATGGATCACAAGTGGAATTTCACATGCATGCATGACTTAGAAGTAGAAACACATGTACATGAATTATATGCACATACATGAAAAAAAATGCCCTATACCTAGGCTATGCACATACATGAAACAAAAAGGCCATATTCCTAGGCTATGCACATACATGAAACAAAACGAATAGGGTTGAACATGGATTGCAAGTGGAATTTCACATCCATTTATGGCTTAGAAGTAGAAAGACATGTACATGAATTATATGCACATACATGAAACAAAATGCCATATACCTAGGCTATGGACATACATGAAACAAAAAGGCCATATACCTAGGCTATGCACATACACAAAACGCAATGAGGTATTGAAATAAGTTAGAAGAGAACTTTCATAATTGTCATATGTAAAAATTGGCATAAATATTCATAAAGTTGACATACAAGAGAACTTTTGGCATATGAAGATGATGATGATAAACTTGAATTGAGAGCATGTTATTTTTCGATTTCTATTTGGTGGTGTCCAAAGACACCGGTTGTTCTTGGCGCCTCCAATGAGACATGGAACTACAAATTAGGTTTCCCAAATTGAGACATGGAACTACAAACTAGGGTTTTATGAACTCTCTAGGTTTAGATGATGTACCTAGGATATGCACATACATGAAACAAAATGAATAGGCTATGCACATACATGAAAAAAAATGCCATATACCTAGGCTATGCACCTACATGAAACAAAATTAATAGGGTTGAACATGGATCACAAGTGGAATTTTACATGGATGCATGACTTAAAAGTAGAAACACATGTACATGAATTATATGCACATACATGAAACAAAATGCCATATACCTAGGCTATGCACATACCTGAAACAAAAAGGCCATATACCTAGGCTATGCACATACATGAAACAAAATGAATAGGGTTGAACATGGATCACAAGTGGTATTTCACATGCATGCATGACTTAGAAGTAGAAATCAATGTACATGAATTATATGGACACACATGAGACAAAATGCCATATACCTAGGCTATGCACATACATGAAACAAAAAGGCTATATACCTAGGCTATGCACATACATGAAACAAAATGAGGTATTGAAAGAAGTTAGAAGAGAGCTATCATAATTGTTGATAATTGTTAGTTTTAAGGTTTATTGGTCATATGTAAAAATTGGCATAAATATTCATAAACTTGACATACAAGAGAACTTTTGGCATATGAAGATGATGATGATAAAATTGACTTGAGAGCATGTTATTCTCCAATTTCTATTTGGTGGTGTCTAAAGACACCGGTTGTTCTTGACGCCTCCAATGTGCCATAAATAGTGTTTGTATCCTAGGCACTTGAAATGGGTTCCTTGTGTCACTCGATCCCATGTATCAACTGTATCTATATACTTGCAATCATCCCATTCATCTATGCTACAGGAACTGCAAATACAATCCTTCAATCTTGTCCAAATTTGTAGGGTCGAGTTTTCTGAGCTTCTAATTGAATGAAAACCTTGAGTTCCATGCACTCTGTTCAGTCGATGTGTTTGGGATCGTTCCACATCTATCACCTCCCAGAATATTCTCTGCACTAGGTGTTTCCTTGTTGCTTGTTCTCCCATCACAGATGCACACCATTTGACTATAGATGAAGCATCTCGAAGTCGAGCACCTGTAAACTTCATCTCTTCCCTTCGAAGGGAAGTTTTTATGCATGCACCAACACCATCGTGCTCTCCTTTTCCATGACTTGTTTCCAAGTAGCTCCATGTATGTTGCACCTTGTATTTTATGTGCAACAAACACAGCTATTGAAGTACACGTGCATTCTTGAACTGTCCAGCACAACCATCTGACCAAATCAAATGACAATAAAATGGTATATCCATAGCTATCACATGATCATAGAACAACTGAAAGCAATGTTGTGCATAATGGATGTCATGGGTCCAGCCATCATGGATGTAAAAGTGACTCTCTTTCAATATCACACATTTCTCTTCATTGCTATCTGGCCCATGTCGATAAGTTATATGGACCATTATGCTCACCTGCTCTGAGTGATAGTATTGACTTTGTATTTCATTTTATGGTTGTAGGGTGTAATTTTCTGCAAAGTCAACCATGATAGTATTGTTCTGAGAGGGAAGGTGTCCTGGCATATTTTGAATTGCTCATCTTGCCACTATACCATATCGAAATGTTGAATGTACTGTTCGATCTTTCCACGGAACTCTAGAATAAAATCATATACTTGCACCTGGTGGAAAAAAATAAACAATGTTATAAAACAAGATAAAAATATTTACATGAATACTAATATACATCAATATTTAACAATGTGATAAAATAACATATAAACAATGTACACTCAGTTAAATGAACATTTTTCATGTATATTGTCACCTGTGATGTCATCTTCTTGCTTTCTTTCCCATCACGTAGTTGATATGTCTCATACTGAAAGTTCCGCTTCTCGATAATTGCATTCCCGAATTCTTGATCTTCACTCTCATGGATGCAATCGGACCATAATGATAGCCCACCACAATTGTTGCAAGAACCCTCTACACATTGTTTTAAGTAATGTGTTTGCCCATCTTGCCTCGGACACATTATGTTATGGATGAAATCTCTAGATGGCATTGTCGGTACTCTACCTGAGCATTCCTGCACATGGTTAGGATGCAAAAACGATGTATATGTGCAAATGTATGATAATATGGATCAAACTCTATGTGGTATCTACAACAACAAGTGTTCTAGATTCTATTGATTCTAGCATACCAAGGCTTGCATTTTTCAAAAGATCTTTTCCTGAGCCTTAGCTCTATGTGGGAAACTTTAAACATCTCTAACAATTGAGTTTGTGTCATGTCAACATAATGTTTAACATGCCATTCATTGTTCATAGAACCCCTACAGTGTTTTAACACATCCTTTGTGTTAGAAGAAGGCCTAGTGTTATCGTGCCAAAAAGTGTGCACTAGTCCGTTCGCTGCTTCGACCAATTTCATGTCTTTGCGGGGAAACCTACCACTAAATGCCCATAATGTTTCCATTTGTCCCTCTACATCAAGGTTGTCTCTTCTTACTGAATATTTTTTAAGTGTCTTTGGATGTAAAGGGACAATTTCTTATGTGCATTTAAGTAAACGACATTGTCTTGTGGATCTAGATAGAATTGATTCAGCCAATACGCGGCGAGAACATTACAGTCTTTTGAACGAGTTTTTTTACCAATTGATGTGAATGCAATAGCAAGAGATTTAATAATGTGATTACTTGATTCAGTATTCTTCAATGTTCTTATGCCTAACTTTTTTCTAACAGTTTCCATACTTCTAGATTTAATCAAACCTAATAACAATTGGCATTTACCGGCTTCAGATTTTGGTTTAAAATATTGTTTCATTATATGAGAACAATGATGAAGGATTGTGCATTTAGCCACCTTACCTTCCATGGAAGTCAATTCGCCCTCGTCCAGTTGTATGCATTTAGGAGTTCTCTTTCGTTTTGATGCGAGATTTCTTGTCATTTGAAATGCTGGAGAGACATTTACATCCACTGCAGGATGACAACTTCAATTAGGATATTGAACCACCTGGCATGGTTGTTGGGGAGTCTCGTTAGGAACATAATTATTGAACTCTTCAGAGGGTTTTCCAGTTAATAATGGACCAATATTTTCATCTTGGCTATAACCAGCTTGCATTAAAGTTGCAATATCTTCCTTAGCCTCTTCATAAGGTATCTGTTGAGCGGGAATGGGAAGTATTTTCTCATCCAATGAATGCTGACGATTTCTTGAATGTTCCCTCTTCTTTTCTTTTTTAATTTCAGCTTCTTCGGGTGTAAGCATCTTCCTCGCTAACTTCCGAACTCTATTATGTGGATTCCCCATTGAAATCCACCCAAAATTGTACAAAACCTATGCATCTGTGTAATACATGATTGAATTGCAGGTTGAATAGTACACTCTACACAGGTTTCAGAAGAATTTTGTCTTTACCTGTATAGCAAAACTGGCCAACGGCCCACAACTCAAGATCATTTATTAAACAAATATCACATATGCGATATAACGCATCTCCGTTTTAACGCATATGTGTTATATCGCATGTGTGTTATATCGCATATGCGATATGAACTCTATGCTTTTTATGCTTTTTTACTAACGACCAATTTGTTATAAACGTGATCACTAAATCACATATGTGATATATCGCATATGGGTTATATCACATATGCGATTTAGTGCATATCAACTATTGAAACCTCATTTAACCATGAACCATAAAAACATCATTTAATCCCTAGAAGATTGGATTTATCCTTGGACCATGGTAGTGTCTTCAGAACTATGTTTTGTCTGGAAATATTCGTAATGGTTCTTATAAGACCATGGTCAACGCCTCGAGAACAATCTTCAATGCATAAAATAGTCTAATGGAACATATATATATCCCATATTAAGGCTAAATATCCTCTTTAAAGGGCATGTGTAGTGGTTTAAGACTTGTTTCTGTTACACTTTTGTCCCATTACCATGGTTAAGACCTTGAGACCCATCCTTAGTGCATAAAACCTCATAATGACACCCATATCCCACTAAAGGCCAAATATTCCATCTATAGTGCATGTGTGTTGATTTAGAGACTCATTGGACCATCTTTTCTTCCATGACTATGGTAAATGTCCAGAGACCCATCCCTACAATCCAAAACCCTATAATGTCACCCTTATCCCCTTATAATACAATTTAGACTCCCAGATTCCATCCAGATGATCTATGGGGTGGCTAATGCCCCAACATTACATTGATTAAGCTAAAAGAGGTGTGGGGGGATTCAAAGGAGGAAGACGAAGTTGTAGAGGGAATCATGGGAGGGAGGGATGGGTAGGGGAGAGATATGGGGGGGATGAAGGGAGGAGAAATATATGGGGAAGGGAGGGATGGGTCTTTGGACATTGATATGAGGGGGGACTGAAGGAAGGAGAAATATAAAGGGAAGGGATTGGTGGGAGGGGAATAAATATAAGTGGGAGGGAGGGAGGAATGGTGGGGGGGAGAGATATGGGGGGATGGAAGAGGGTGATATATAAAAGGGAGGGATGATTGGGTGCAAGAAAGATATAAGATAATGGATGGAGGAAAGATATAGCATAATGGATGGAGGGACAAATGGGGGGGGGGGGTCGTTAAAGAGTGAGAGGGAGGAGAGGGATGGATGGAGTGGTGGTACAGATAGAGGTATAGAGTGAGTGAATGAGAGATACAAATGGGGGGTGGTTAAAGAGTGAGAGAGAGAGAGAGAGAGAGAGAGAGAGAGAGAGAGAGAGAATGATGGATGGAGGGATGGTTAGAGGGTGAGAGAGTGGGATAATAACAATGAGAGAGTAGGTATTTAGGGAAATGAAGGATGTTCAAGGATGGTTACACCGAGGGATTGTGTGTGTGTGTGTGTGTGTGAGAGAGAGAGAGAGAGAGAGAGAGAGAGAGAGAGAGAGAGAGAGAGATCATGGATATTAAGGAAAGGAGAGAAAGATGGAGAGTTGAAGGAGGGATGAAGGCTTGAAGGTGGAGAGAGGAGGTAGGGGGAGAAAGTGAGGGATGGAGTGAGTGATAGGATGGAACACATGGAGGGAGGGAGGGAGGGAGGGAGGGAGGGGGGAAGAGAGAAAGAGTTTTGGCGGGAGGGAGGGGAAACAAAGGAATTGTTTTAGAGGGTGTGTGGATGTGTGTGAGAGAGAAGGGAGTGGAGAAAGAGAGAAGGAATTATTGCGGGAGAGAGAAGGGGGTGGAGAGAGGAGGTAGGGGGGAGAAAGTGAGGTATGGAGTGAGTGAGAGGATCAATCATCAAGATATCTAGTTAAATTATTTGTTGCAAAATTTCTAGTGAAATGATTTGTTGTTTTTGAATCAATAGTGTAATGTGATTAAACTATTAAAGATCATATAGAAACAAATCACATTAAAATGTCATGTGTACACCCACATTACATCCCAAATTCAAAATATTTGTTACAATACCAACCTTCCTAAAATTTTAACTCATCAAAACTATGGTGATTTATGAATGTTTCTTTTGAAATTTTTGAGCACAGAAATAAAACTCTAAAGAAAACCAAGTGACTCCTTATCTTTTTAAAGGTTTGATAGACCAAAATTGGTCTCAATGGACGTTAATAACAACCATAATCATCATCAACTCAAGTAGAGCATTATTAAGTTATATAATAAATTTGTCATTAAATAAAAACCCTACTTGAAGTCATTTAACTACACTAATATCAAAGAAAGTTTGATTAACAAAATAAGTGCAAAGATATGTTGGTTCTCATAAATAACATCAATCAATAGATGCATAGTGAACTATAGGTCGAAGCCACAAAATTCAACTATCTTAGTGTAGTAATGTGAAGTTCTATACTGGGAGACTACACAATAGTGAAGATGGAATTCTCGAGATATATTTGAATCGAATTTTCTTCGGTGCCTATTAACTCTCATACCTAGGATAGGATACAAGGAAAATTATTAAAGCGATGAGGATTAAATCCCTAACCCTTGAAAATGGATTGAAAACCAAATTATACTCACCACGATATCCCAATTACTTCATCAATAACAATCCACAATCCACCATTTGGATTCTTAGATGTCCCTTTCACTTTGTTGTGAGTTTGTACTTTATATCATACTCCCTAATATATCAAATATAACTTAGTTGAAAATAGATATGTATTGTTTCCAAACCCATTTGTCATGTTAAACAATGTTATATTAACCATGATGGGATGCTATCTTACCTTTCAAAAGAATAATCTTTATGCCACTCTTTTATCTAATAATCTTTATTCTATTTTTACTCTTTTTTACTAAACAAAAACGCATATCTGTTATATCGCATATGCGATATGAATCACATATGCATTATAACGCATATGCGATATGAATCACATATGCATTATAACGCATATGCGATATGAATCACATATGCATTATAACGCATATGCGATATGAACAATTCTAAACCGCAGATGCGTTAATTTAAAATTTAAAAACTCGGTGGGAACAAGGCTTGGGATGATGTTCGGAAATAGCTTCAGACTATCGAACCTATTGGCTAGAACAAAAAAACCAGGGCCATT
Source organism: Larix kaempferi (assembly GCA_027924585.1). Taxonomy (NCBI): domain Eukaryota; kingdom Viridiplantae; phylum Streptophyta; class Pinopsida; order Pinales; family Pinaceae; genus Larix; species Larix kaempferi. The sequence goes on from BSBM01000209.1 coordinate 8,385,916, forward strand.
GCCTGTATTTTAGAACTCTATCAATATGCTCAGTTTCAATGGCGTGTTTTGCTATGAAAAACTCAATATTTGTTTATGAAAATATAGAATATTCTACAGTACGATCTGACGATTCTGAATATGTAATTTTTTCATAAAAATGTATGTTTTATTTATTTATTATTAATTTTCTAAATGACACACGTCAGTTTTCGAAAATACATACATTGATTCGTTTTTATATAACTTTTGATTGCCTTCACCATTTACCAAGAAAACTATATGGTGCACTAGATGGGACTGAGCTCTACAATCTCATTTATAGAAATCAATGATTTCATTAAATTTTGCCCTCAAAGTGTTGCACCCACACAAAATGTTTTAATTTCAAGGTTTTTTTACTTCAATAATTAATAATAATAAAAAATAATTCATGAAATTTTTTGAAAAAATAGTGTTGGACTAGGCCCATATGTCCTTTATATGTCTGCAGCATTTTATCCAAAATTGACATCATTTACCTCAATAAGTGTTGCACCCGCACAAACATATATGTTATGATGTGCTGAAAATTTGAAAATGCAATTTAACGGAAACTAATTTTATAATCATTTACACAAATTTTTTATAGATAAATGTTATATATTATGAAATCTGATTCAATTACCTATCTTTTGTCTTTTTTACTTCATCTTCAAATCCCTTACGGAAGTACCCATAATTGTCACCTAAAGTCAGAGGTTCCAGGTTTTTTTAGTATTATGTGGCATCTAAAGTGTCTTTAAAGGAGTCCATGATTGTGCATCATCCCTGCATGCTTTTGTTCGAGACAAATTACATCTAAATATTCCAGTCATCAATAATATTCGCATTTGTGGTGATCAACATGAACATGCCAAGTGCATTTCCAAGGTCAAACACACATAAATTATTGTGAGAGATGCCAATCACTTCCATCATTTCAAATGAGGATTGTACTCATGCAAATATTATTGGTGATGCAACCATTAAATAAATACATGCAAGTAAAATACACACAATACTTTCAAGACACACTTGGAACACTAATATTTATAACCTGTATAAAATAGTTGAATAAAAAATGGCATTTGTGATAAATACATTGAATCAATGTAATGTCCCCTCCTATCATACCAGCATGATAGAGAGGACGTGATGCTAGAACTGGGCAGTTAGCCCCATAAACCTTTAACTAAGCATTCACACAGTATAAAAGAGATATGGGATGTATAATTATAAGAAAAACACAGCGGAAGTAAATTCATTAACACATCCATCATACATTCAAGATATTCATCAGATAATAATTGGGGAGTTAACACCAGAGAATACTTATCTTATAACAGTAGTCCCAAGCAGCCGGCTATGCATCTACAACGTTCCACCCAACCATAGGCTAGTTGTGCTTATTAACCTCTTGATGCAACTGCCACCCTCGAGCTGGGCATGATCTATACAAGGAATCAGGGAATAGCAGACTCACACATAGCCAAGCATACACCAAGATGAGCCAAGCCAATCTATAATTGGGTTTATCAGGCTGCTAGGACATGGAAAGGAAGAATTGATAAGCTATTGAGCCCAACCACAGAGCTATGGATACCCCTCCCAGATCTATTCAGCTTGGCACTCACAATGCCTAAACACCCAACACAAGGAAGTATCCTCTTCACTACCACGCAGTCCCTCAAGCCATACCTTCCTTTCTAGTGTTCTCAAGGTGCGCATAGAAAAGTAGCCAAAGCCCTCTTGATCTTCTTGAGAGGTTACTCCCTTCACTAGGTTTATCAAGCCAATTCTGTCCACTACCACTCCAAGTTTCTTGCTCACAGGTTCAAATCAAAATAGGGATGCACATAACCACAGAAGTCTAAGTGCTTGGCATGAAGAAACATTTTCACAGTGAGATGCCCAACGATGGGGTTTTCATTAACTTCAGAAAAACGTGGGTAACCCAAAAACGAAATTGGGAGATGGGGAACAACCCTAGGAAGCCAAATCCATTTTTAGAAAAACGCCCATGGACATTCTGGGGCAAAAATAGCCTCCATAACAGTCCCAAATTGTGGCCCTTCTCTCCCAGCTATTGTCCAATGTAAAAACGAGCTCCCAGGCATGGAAAATGTAGGGAAAATGGCGAAAAACGTGATGGGAAAAGGCCCAGTAGTTCACACTGCGTGAGAGAGGAAAGACTAACTGTTCAGAATGGATTTGGGCACCATTTCGTGGGTGTTTTCTTGCCCAAGGAGACAAAAAATGATTTTCCAGGTTGATGGCTTGCCCATACCCGAAATTGGGTGCCATACCTCTTCATTCCCAAGGCATTAACTGCCTCAACCAACTCTTGGAAGAATTAAATGATTGGGTCCATAATCCCAAATTGGGTAGTTGAGGGTTTATGGGTTTTCTCATTGACACATGGATTAACTCCATTGGCTCAAGGGTTTGAATAATTTCCCTCCCCATTCCTTGTAGAATCATGCCCCATCTATTTGTTGCATTGCATAGCTTGTTGTGGGTATTTTCATTAAAATTCATATTTACATGATGTCTTCATTTACATTGTGCCCATCTAGCACAAGAACCATAGGCATCTATTCCTTTAATTGTTGATACATAAAATGCTAAATCAATGGTGGGGCCTTGGCCTTGAGCTCCTCACCACGATTAAATTACAATATTTACATCATTTACGATTTAATACAAAGGGGGTCAAAATGGGGACATTACAATCAAGGTTCCACAAATTTTGAATCATGTAATATAATTAGAACAAGATAATTAGAGGGAGATTAACCATGATGCACTGGAAGGCTACCATTTTTACGGACACACAAACATAACTGACATAAATGACATAATGACATAACTTACCTTAGTGATGGCCAGCTTGTAAATTTGTAATCAACAATCTCTATCAACAACTATGGGAGCTACTCTCCTCCCAACCTAACACCTCATCAAACTCACATGAAAATTTATAGGACAATGAAGTGAGAGGAAACCATTTATTTTTTCAGTGAAAAAAAATGTACTATTGTTATTTATAGATATAAATCAAATAGTACAATGATATACCTAATTAGCAATTTGCATTGCTAAATATCCAAACAGTGCCAAAATTACAAAATGTCTTTCAACACACAAAAAAAAGTCTGATTTGGCACATGCACCAATTCATCCAAAAATGGTCAGTAAAACTGAGTGATGGAAATTATTCCAGAAAATATATAGAGCCATGTGATTCAAATTTGGAATCCATAAATTCCTCCCAAATAAACAAACCTTCTTCAATCTCCAGAGCCTCTTTAGACAATTTATCAGCCATAGAATTATTTCCCCTATAGATATGCTACAGTGAGAATACTGAACAATGATTGAGTTCACTCCTTACTCGATTGCACCAATGGATTAACGGGGTGACCTGTAGCTTGTAGTCTCCACTCGCCCATTTGATAGTAACCCGAGAATCCCCATAAATAGTAACATCATGAATCCCAAAAATATTGGCCACTCTGACCACCATCCAAAGAGCAAGTATTTCTGCTTTCATATTGGTACCTCTGCCACATTTAAGCTGTAAAGTGAAGTAATGTTCATGGTTGACAAAAATAACCCCTCTAGCTGCACAATGTCCCATTGCAGTTGCACCATAAAAAAAATTTATGGGTCTGTCCACTTGATAGTTTAAAATACCAACATTCCTCATCTTTCTATGCTCCTGTTTGCCTTGATAAATGGCAAATAACTTTAAAATGGAATTATTTTCCATCAAAACATTTGGAGGATAGTCTTCAAAAATGGAACGGTTTCTTGTATGCCATATATTCCAACATACAAAAATAGAAAGAGTATCAAAGGACCTATTCAAATAAATCCAACAGTAAATGCTAGAAATGAAATCAGAATTTCCCCAACTCTCCGAAATCCACGAAATATGATGCACCTGATCCCAAACTTGCTTGGCAAAGACACAGTCCAGTAATAGACGATCCCTGCTCTCATCATTGTTTTTACACAAAATCCAAATATTTGGACCAATCCAACACTTCATTTTTAGATTGCCCCAGGTTTTAAATCTGTCCTGAAATACAAACCACAAAAAACATTTTATCTTTAACAGGATCTTCCACTGCCAAATAGCACCATACCACCAATGCTTTGGAAAGATACCTTTACACATAATGATAGATCTATAGGCATATTTAGCAGACACATAACCTTCTTTCTTATTGCCCCTCCAAAATTTTTATCTCTGTCAAGTGAAATTCTACAGCCCGCATCACATAGTGACTGGATATATCTATCCCACTCGACGACCTTACCTCCACCCATACCAAAATCCATTGCTTTATACCAATGACCCTTACCGTGTTTATTGTAAATACTGTCCAACATGATGCAACCAAACCTTCTCACATGTAACAAAACTTCATTGGACAATTGATATGAGTCCTCTAGTCCCACGATGGGATCCACTCCAACTGATATTTCTTTACCTCCCCCCACTTTCCAACTTAAATCCTTCGCTAGCCATTTATAAACTTTAAGGAATCTATTCCATATAGAAGAGACCCCTCTAGTCTTCTTTCTAGGATAGTGAAACCAATTGTTGAGATTCATTTTAATATATTTTGAATGCAACACTACAGACCATTGTGTATCACCAAATATCCCTCTCCAAAATCTTTTAAGTCTCAAGGCCTCACAAAAATTAGACAGATATTTAATTCCCCATCCCCCAAACTTTCAGGAATAAAGATAGACTGCCAACCTGTCATCATAATATTAGCCTTATTCAGACCCCTTGCCCACAGAAAATTAAAGATAAGTCTTCTCAAAGAAGTAATGATAGAACTCGGAACCCGCAGTAGGGAAAACCAATATACAGGAATTCCAGTGAGTACCACTTTCACCAATGTAAGTTTTCCACCAATGGACATAAATCTGTAATACCAATGTGAGATACGAGCTTCCATGTTTTTAAGTAACCAATGCCAATCTCTAGTCAAATATCCATTCGGTTTCAAGAAGTAACCGAGGTATTTAAATCCATCCACTAGCTCACAGACTTTATATGGCATCAACCTTTGAATATCAATAAGCATTGTATTATCCAACAAATTGTGATAGAAACATGATTTGGTAATACTCACCTTAATCCCAGAAGCTCTACAAAAGACCCTAATAATATTCAGACAAGCATTCCATTCATCAATAGAGTTAGATCTTGCGAGCAGAACGTCATCAACGAATAGAATATGAGAGAGGAAAATATCCTTAGCAATTTTCAGTCCTTTAATCGAGCCTTCCACCCTAGCTTGAGCAATCAACCGACACATCCCATCAATCACGAGAAGAAATAATAAAGAGGATAATGAGCACCCTTGACGAATCCCCCTAGAGCAACTCAAGAAACTTGTTGGAGCACCATTCAACAGCACATCAATATTCATAGATGTAACGTAGGCCATAACCCAATTGATAATCAACAGAGGAAAGCCAGTTTGAATAAGAACAATACGCAGAAAATCCCAATTCACTCGATCATACGCTTTCTCCAGATCCATCTTAAGAAGGATAGATTTTTTCTTCTCGGTCTTAATAGAGTGTAATAGCTCATGAGTAATGCCTATAGCATCTAATATGTGTATGCCCTCCAAAAAGCCAAACTGCTCCTTAGAAATAAACCTGGATAATATCGGCTTCAATCTCATAGCAATAATCTTAGATACAATTTTATAGGCCAAATTACGTAGAGTAATAGGCTTGTATTCCCCAAAATGCTTCAGATCATTGCACTTAAGAATTAAAGTGAGAAAAGTAGCATTAAAAGCTCCAGAAACACGGCCTAAACTCGTAGAATACTCAACCATACTCAAGATGTCACTTCCTATTATATCAAAGAAATGGATAAAGAGTTCCATTGTCCACCCATCGGGCCCCGGGCTCTCCTCCTTTGCAAATAATTTCAAAATCTCCTCAACCTCAACCAAAAATGACTAGAGAAAACCATTTATCACAACATGATTAGAAATTAAAATAAAAAAATTATGTTATGCATTCGGAGCTCAAAAAAGATAACATAGCATATTTTACTAACATATTCTAACTATTATAAAAAATTTAAAAATTAACAAACTCCTATATGCATGAAGAAACTATATCAGACTATATATATATATATATATATATATTTAATGTTCTTGGTATTTTAATGTTAATGGCTTCGCGGATGCAGAAATAAAATATATCCGCACCATTTTGTATTGACACGTTGATACATTGCTACTTATTGACTCTTGGACTGTGTATGTCCCTACTCGGAGATACCCTATTGGGTTTTTGGCACGAGATGTCATGGTAGATGTTGATGTGATTGGGGGCTCATGTGCCCATATGTTCTTATGGGGCTCTTGTGCCCGTGATTTGGAGCTGATATGCCCGTATGTTTTATGTTTATATGTACTTGGGGTTTGATGACCTGATGTATTGTTCCCATTTACTATTTCACTCTATTAATAATAAGATAAATTTATGTGTGAAAAAAAAAAACATTCAAAAATTATTATTGGACAAATTAAGTATATTTATCAACTCATCTCGTGCAACTTTAAAAATTAGTATTTGACAATTTACGTGTTTGTCAAGTAATGCAAGTGAAATTTAACATATATAAAGATGATAATGGATAATTTATAGTATTGGACACTTGAGAGTTTTCCACATAAAGTTGCTTACATAATGTAGAATGGAAACCTTAATGTATCGAACTCTTACATATAAACATTACTTTATGGGCTAGCCGTCGACAGTTTACGTGTTTATTGCAAAGTTAACTTTATCATATATAAAAATTAAATGGTGGATAATTTATCAGCAACTGCCATTTTGTTTCCCATGCTTCACGTTAGTGCTCGTTGATAGACGTGTAAAATGCCCTTTACAGGGCGGTGAAGCCTTTCAGAAGAGAGAACATTCATTAGTGGTTAAAGCACACTCGTTAGTGCTATCCAAGAGAGGATATCTATTATTATAATGGGAAGGAAATGCTGATGCTTAAAACGTCATTGGACTATTTTAGTATTTACATAGATCTCTGACGCCATGGATAATAGATAAAGCAAATTTGAGAAGGACGTGCGTACTATTTTAGTGCTATTTTGCCATTTAAATTGACTCTCAAACTTAGCTCTCTTACCCCGGTTCAGCAGAAGTGTTTGAAAATAACTCTAGATTTCAGAAGTGTTTGAAAATAAGTCTAGACTTCATGGCGAGCCAGCTTATATGCGTTGAAATCCTCACCTTGGCGTTGTTTGTTATTGTCGCGCTCTTTCAAATTGCAGTACACCCTGGCCGTTCTGAGCGCTTTATGACCGTTTCTGCAAGTAGGGTTTTTTCATCGCTACTTTGCAACAAGATTAGCTTAAAATAAATTGAGATGTAACTTTCTTAGCCAATTATAGGTATTGTAAGGTTATACTTTAAAACTCATTTCAACTTACAGAGTATTAGTAAGAAGGTAAAGCTAGATATTACTTCAATTTTACATACTTGTATACATCTAAAATTAATGTTTAATATCTGTAGGATTGCTTTTAATAGACAGAAAATTATGAATGTTTCACTTAGCCACAGATTTTACATGTACACTTGATCATCTTAAGATATATAAGTGCATCTCATGCAATCAACAATTTATACATTATATTTACTGAATCCATTTTGATATTGCATTCCCAATATATGTGATGTTTCTATTTGATATATCAATCTACAATTAATTGGAAACAGGAACAAGCTGGCGGCAAATGATTGCAATAAAAGATTACCGTGAAAGAGAAGGTCAAGTTGGTGATACAGACACGAATCTCCATAAACAAACTCCGCGTATGGTTTTGCTTGAATACAATGAACAAACTATTTGTATTCTGAATTCTTATTCTGATTCGTTCTTAATTCTTCTTTCTAACTTCAGGATAGCGATTATAACCGACGTCGTATTGTGGTACAAACCGAAAGGAAAAATGGAGGATCAATAATATTATCAGCAAGAGAAAGCGTGATCGAACGCAAAATATTATATTCCAAAAGACAGATTCCCGGGGGACCAGATTCTCGGATTCACAGAAAATAAATAAGATAAAATGTGGGTGTTCAACACGTTTGTTCTTGCGAGTATACTATAGCTAAAAAAAGCATATATATAATAAATGCAGACAGTATGTACTTTTCTTTACACCGGTATTTTGTTTGCCAAAAATATAATTGTTGAAGATCGTCGTATTATATCTGTTATTTTCCATGGAAAGTCTTCGCTAATTCATATTTTATTACATCGAAAATCCACAGGTGAATGGTTTTGTTTTTAATGTAAATAGTTATTAAATTTAATAATCCCAATCTAGGTAACGATTTTTATATGTAATTATTTGTTTTGCTATGAAGTTTTTTTTGAATTCTATAGGTCATTTAGCCTCTGGCCTCTTTGTTTAGGTATTTTGGGAAAATATTGATTTCACTTTGAAAATTTTGGTATAGTGGTTTGGGATCTAAAATTCAACAAACATAACAAACATAAGTTTTAAGGATTGCAATGTTTCCAATGGATTCTATCATGTATGAGGGTATGGCATTAGCATGTAATCAAGCACATCAACCTCTCTATGTAAGTTGATGTTGGTGGTGCTTTTTGTTAAACTCTTATGTCCCAACCTTAACAAAAATGTACCCTTCACTCAAGTGAAATCAATTATTAGGTGTGGGAAGCTTCTCTACCTGATTTTAACACTTGGATTAGGAAGTTTCATAAAAAAATGTAGGGTGTTGGCTAATGACCTTGGATGAAAAACTTCAAGATTTGGGTTAGAAGCAAGGGCTAGATCCTAGAGGACGAATAGGATTCTATTGATTAATAAAATCCTAATATATGCAAGGATTTTGATATGTAATTATTTGTTGTCCATGAAGTTTTTGCGATTTTATAGGTCATTTAGCCTATTTGTTTATGTATTTTGGGGTATATATATTTTTTCAATTGTATCCACTTATATACATGAGAAACATTACATATTTGTTTATAATAGTCTGTATTCATAAAAATGCTCATAAATATATATGTAGATAGAAAAAGTTTTAATTTCTATAAATATTGAGATTTTTTTAGTTCATAGATTTTAGGTTTACGTTTTTTACCCAAAACAAATGAATGTAATTAAATAATTTAGAAGGACGGTTTTTTATGAAATTACCTTAAGAGGATATGGATTCCTTTGGTGGAATGTGATCCTTCTGTGATCCCTAATCACATATGCGATTTGACTAATTGGACGGTTGAAAGTCAACTCTTCACGCTACAATGGAGGAAATGAGGAATGCAGACCAAATTGGGCAATACAACATGTTATATAATAGGGTACTCATTTTTTTATACAATGGAGGAAATGAGGAATGCATGCCAAATTGGGCAATACAACATGTTATATAATAGGGTATTCATTCTTTTATCTATATATCTGGTGCCCATTTTTTATCAATATATCATATCAGGTAGGCATTTAGAATGAGTACTTGTTTTCTTAACTTATTCTTTGTCTATTTTCTGTGGTTTTCGTTGCTGCACATTACTAGATATAATAAAGGGGTATATGTTTTTGTTTATAAAAATTTGAACTAGTTTTTTACATCTATGATTGCATCTAAAAGGTTCTTGAACTTTGTATAAAAGTTTTATATAAGGGTTTTATAAGAAAAATGTATCTTCTTTAAGTAACTAAGGGACCAAATGTCTCTTGTAAAAAACTAGTAATAGTCATTAAGAGAAAAGGCCGAAATATTAACATTGACCTTGAACTTTCGATTAAAAGATTCTTTCTATTGGGAACATTAAGAAAAAGTCCTAAATTCATTTTGAACCAAAGAAACAAACTAAAGATAATCTTAATGCAAAGAAAATATAATTTTAATGCAAAGAGTATAGTTAAGATCCCTTACATAAAGTTTGATAGACAATTTGTCCAAAACCTTAATTAACTATCAAATGATCCATATATGGACCAAAACCTCAATTAACTATCAAATGATCCATATATGGATCTATTTAAGTCGTATCCAATTTGCCAAATTATTACATTATTGTACCCTATGGGTTAAAATACTTGCATATGAAAACCTTTATGTGCTAGTGAGAGGCATGTTATGCTTATAATTAGGAGTTGTTCATGTGTCTCTACCAAGTAAGGGATCTATTTTTCATGTATACCTCAACATTTAGAATCACTTAAGCATTTTCCTTATTACATTGACCTTTGAAATAGTACTTTAGACTGTGGGAATGTTTCAAACTTGGGTTAGTATGTAGGGTTTTATTTTATAGTAAACCTATTGAGGGGAAATCAATATTTGAACCACACAATGGGAGCTCCATAAATCTAGGACCCATGGTTTTCATTGATTTCTACACCCAAAATCTTGATTATGGATTTCTCTCAATAGATTTTTTTCTCAACAAATCTATCATGCCTAGACAGTTTGCAAAATTTCCCCCAAGTCAATCATATTATGGTATGTCAAAGTTGAGATAATGAGCCTCGTAAGAACTCCAACGATGTTCGGGTATGTGGCTTATATCTAAGTTTCATGCACAACTGTCAATAATAGCAGGTCATAACACTCGCTCATTATGGGAAACAACAAATCTATAAGGATATGCACCTTCTAATTCAAATAGAATACATAGGATTCTGATGGGGAAGTAACAAGAATAATTGGGTTTCTAAGCATTATGATATACAAAATCCACTAAAGACTTGTGAATAGATGAGGTGAGTTTCAAACAAGTGGTAGAGTAGTTCTTGTACATTGATTCCACTACCTAAAATGTCTTTTAATTCTTAAGATTCCTTTTCATCTTGTCATCAAATTGTGGATGGGAAGAGGTGGCTTCAAAGATTTTTTTTTTGTATGTATGAGCTAACCTTTTTTTTTGTATGTATGAGCTAACTTTTAATTAGTATGATGTGGAAATTTTCTAGGGTTTGATTTCCAAGAGGTATTTTCTCATTTTATTGTTTTAAACATGTGGGATACCTCTTTCTCAAATTATTCAAGTGCATGTATACTACTGTAAAAACCCATGAGTGTTATAATGTTGATTGCTAACAATGATGGCATAGAACTTATGTATGGTTCTTGATATGAAAATAGAGATATCATGAATTTATTAAATGAGATTGTTAGAAGCAAATGATCCATAGACTAAATTTTCATTCGATTCTTCCTTTTGGGTCAATTCACATATAGTAGAGTAGCTAACCATACAAGACCAAATTCTATCTTCCTTTCCTAGCATATCAATTACTTAAGAAAGTACTAGAATTTTTTTTTGAGTTCTATTGGCAGTGGCTATGGAACCTAAGGAATTCACACCTTCAAATCTAACCAATAAAGGTAACTACTAGAGGATCCTTCTAGTGAGGGTCAGTTCTTGGGTAAGATTTCTAACTTGTCGAATTTCAACATAGCATCGAGGCTACTTGTTCAGGTGCCCTGATATTGAACTAGTAATTGTAATGTCCCTAGTTTGACCCCATGGCATTAACATTATAACTGATGTAATATTGTTATGAAATCATGGTGAGGAGCTCAAGGCTAAGGCCCCGCCATCGATTTAGTGATGCATATGGTTTGCATGCTAGCAATGCACATTGGAAATTCAAATATCATATAATATGCATTTTAATAAAAATACCCACAACTAGCTATGCAATGCAACAAAGAGATGGGAGCATGATTTCACAAAGAATTGGGAGGGAAAAAATTCAAACCATTGAGCCAATCACGTCAAGCCAAGTGTCAATGAGAGAACCCATCAAAACCTCAACTACCCATGTTGACTTTTGTACCCAACCATTTATTTCTCCCAAGAGTTGGTTGAGGTAGTTAATGCCTTGGGAATGGAGAGGTATGGCTATCCAAATTTGGGTATGGGCAAGCCACCCTTTATGGAAAAACGTGTTTCTCTCCTTGGGAAAGAAAAGAGCCATGAATTTCTCCCCCAAGCCATGATCCAGGATCGTTCCTTCTCCCTCACGAGTTTAGAGCTACCTGGGCACTTTCCAGGCATGTTTGCTGCGTTTTGCTTCATTCTCCCAGTAGAGAAGGGCGTTTTTGTGTTGTATACCAGTAGGGAAGAAAGGAAAATCGAACGGGGGTTCAATAGAGACCGTTTTGGGCTGTTGAAGGCTGAGATATATGGGGAAGAAATCATTTTCCCCCCTGTGGTTGTTCGCCCGATCCCATAATCTATTTTTGGTTGGGAATGTTTTTGGGAAAACCCATGGCCATCTTATTTGTAAATCCCACTGTTTAAAATGTGTATCCATGCCCCCTGTTTGTGCTTACTGTGTGAGAGAAGAGTATGTTGGGTATGGGTATGGGTATCCATGGCCTGGGCTTGAGCTTGAGTGCCATCATCTAGGGTTCAATTGTAGCCTGATAAACCAAGCTATGGACTGGCTTGGCTTAAATGAAATGGTTAATGGGCTGTGTGTGAGTTGGAATGTTCCCTTTCCTTGTGAGAATCATGCGCAGCTCAGGGGTGGCCTTCGGACGGACTCAGTATAAGCTGTCGAAGAGCCTATGGTTGGGTGGAATGTTGCAGCGACATAGCTAGTTGCTTGGGGTAGTTGCATAATGAAGATAAGTGTTTTCATGTCTATGTATTTACTTATGCAATGCATTAATTTGATGACTATTTTGATATGCTGGATAGGCATGAATTGTTTGTGTGGATTAGATTTAAATTCCGCTATGCATATTGCCTAATTTGTATCTGCACACCAATGTTTAAATTCTTATGATGCTAATGACTGGGATGAGTTTTATGAAAAGCCCCACAGATTGTTATCATGTTCCCTCTTTTATTGGGTCAGCAGGTGGGTGCATTTCATTTTGGTATCAGAGCTGCTGGTTGTAGCATTGGGCCTCTATGGGATAGATCCAATTACAGTTACAAGGGAAGATCCCTTCCTAATCACCACAGGTACTAGCATCAAGATTAGGTGGCTCAGTTGGAGAGTTGCAGAGGTAAGGTTACCTTCTGCTAGGCAGCAGTCATCATAGGAAGAAGAAAAGAAAGAGGAATCCGAAATTGTTTCAAGTGTTTTTGAAAATTTTTGTTTAAGTCTGTTTCGGAAAGAATTCTCGAATGTCTTCCGAAACTGTGGAAGCATTCGGCGAATTGCTCCGAAACTGCAGAAGGATTTCGTGAGTTGTTTCGCAACGCGGAAGAATTCGGCGAACTATTCCGAAACAACGGGAAAATTTTCTAAGTGTTCGGCAACGAAAGGAAATTTTCAGAAGGAATTCTCTTCCAAAATTTGCGGAAGGAATTCTCTTCCGAAATTGCGGAAGAGTTCCGCGAATCTTCCCGCAACTGCGGAAGAGTTCGGTGAACCTTCCTGCAATTGCGGAAGAGTTCCGTGAATCTTCCTGCAACTGTGGAAGAGTTCAGCGAACCTTCCCGCAATTGCGGAAGAGTTCCGCGAATCTTCCCGTGACTGCAGAAGAGTTCGGCAAACCTTCCCGCGACTGCGGAAGAGTTCCGCGAATCTTCCCGCAATTGTGGAAGAGTTTCGTGAACCGTTCCCCAACGTAGAAGAGTTCCCCAAAATTTGCGGAGGGATTCCGTGAATCGTTCTGCAACGCAGAAGACTTCGGCGAATCGCTCCGAAATTTTGGAAGCATTCGGCAAACCATTCCGAAACTACAGAAGGATTCCGTGAGTTGTTCCAAAATTTTGGAAGCATTCGGCCAATCGCCCCGCCGCCCCGCAATGGCGGCATGATTTTTTAAAAAAAAGAAAAAAAAAAGACGAGGGCGCTTCCCTCTACCCGCCCTGCAGTGGCGGAAGCCACAAGGGGGCAAGCCCCCTTGACCCCCATTCTTCCCCGGAGACAGTCATTGAAAGTGTGAAATGCACTCTTGGGATGAGGAGCACAGATTGCATAAAGGATGGAATTCTCAGCAAGAGAAATTGGTTGTGATATCCATTATGGAAGATGAAAGGGAAAATGCCTCACCTTAAATTTTTTCTATTTATAGCATAAGAATTGCATGGTTGGAAAATAGAAACAATGAATGATTGCACATATGTATATGTTGAATTGCTAATTCATGATAATATCATAGCTAATGATTGCTTGTATGCTTGGTAGGGAAGCCAAGGAAGGGATTAGCTATGATGTGGATGAGGAACTCCATGGTGGAATGAGGAATTGAGAAGAATTCCTTAACTCCTCTCTTGCTATTGTATTTATATTCTAAAAAATTATGGCATAGGAATGCTGGAAATGTGAGAGGATAGAAAGATGAAGTGAATATGTACTAGATGGAATATTGCACAGTGCACGTGAAAATGGTTTTGCATGTATATGATATTGCATATTGGTAAAAAAAGTGAGAATTTACATATGCAATGAGCCACTTAAGATCAAATGATGGTGGTTGCTAATAATTAAGTTGTGTTCGCATTGGTTGTAGGACCAGAGACAACCAAAGCATGGCTAAGGATGTGGATTATGATTGTTGCCTACAATGTCATGAAGAGAGGATGGTGCAACAAATCCATGATCATGATGTGGGAAAAATGACTAAGTAACCTTGGTAAGAGGCCGACTGATCAGGTAACATCAAGCGATCTTAATAACAGCCATGCAGGTAAGGGTTAACGGTGCTTAATTGCATGAATGTTGAAAGAGGATTTGGCAAGATCCCTTCAACTATAATTAAACTATGATGATTTGGTTTGCATGGGGTATTGACTGCCTAAATATGAATGTTAACCTACCAAGTATGGTCAGGTGTGGGTAAATGAAGGTAAGGAGCCTTACACCCTATAGTTTCTAGAAACCTCAATGCATTCATATCATGCCATTTATGAATATTGGTTGTGAGTTTACCAACCAAAGAAATTGAGGACTTAAGGACCTGTCATTGTAGTGCATGTTGTACGTAGTAATCATGGTTAGGCCATAGTATGTTTGAATGCATAGTATTTATGAAATCATGCAAGATGGCATTGAAGACATGTGCATTGAAATATTCGGTAAATGTTGTAAATATGCATGCATGTGTAGGTACACATGTTGAAAAGCGTTGTGTGAATGCATGAGTGTAACATATATATATGTTTCAATACAGTTAGATAATAGACGAAATGGTGGACTATTGCTAATCCTGAAACCATTTCATAAGCTTCTATGAATATAGGAGGATGATTGAATACAGAAGGTATAAATGTGATGGGCTACCAAAGCACTATGTTGGAAGGGCAGAGCTGCATGGAATATGAAGTAATGGGTATTTACAGTTATTTAAATTGCATAGATAGTGTGACTATGTCTTGCAATTTTATTGTAATAATGATGCATATATAGAAATGTATATATACTTCATTGCATTTCAAATGTTAAACAGCTGAAGGTGTTTGAATTATTAAGTATTATAATTCTGAGATCACTTCAGTGACTGTTATGGCAATGAATGATTATGTGCATAGATACTCACAACGTGTTTGGCTAATTGAAGTTTCAGTTTTCAGGTAGAAAAGTCTTGTGTATGGCAATGAGGATAAGTCCACAGTAAAGACCGAGATCTACCATGTGCAGAAGCCAAAGGTTATGAGAAGGTTCTCATGGTTGTAAATTTATGCATGAAACAAATCTGAAAATTGTCTGGTTTAAGTTTATAAGAATAGTCTCATAGTTCCAAATCTAATTTCTGTAGGAAAACAGATCTACAAATTTCAGGTTTGCGAATTTGCTTATAATTGCTAGTGATTGTTTGGATTATATAGAATTGTGTCAGGAGGACATGTTGTAGGTGGATGTTTAGGGTGCAACCATAATGGACAGAGTGATACCACTTACGAGATCCAAACAATATGAGGAGGGCCTCATTGCTAAGAAAATCCATTTCTGTAGGAGACAGAATTATAAATTCATATTGAATTTAATTATTAATGCTATTGATTGGTTATGGAACAATCATATTTGAAGCTTATTGCTAAAATTTGTTGATTGTTTGGCTATTGATAAAGTGTCGTGGGATGACACATTGCAAGAAGACCATGTGTGATGGCCTTGAAAAGCCAAACTAGATGAGAAGGATCCCATGCTTTGGGAATGGGTTTCGGGTGAAACGCCATTGTAAATGTTGATAATGTCTCAGCCGAACTGCATGTTGGTAAAGCATGTGAGTGAGATAATAAATTATGCCAAGAAGGCATGTGTGGGTTATGGAATGTGAAAAGATTGGGGTGGCAAACCGAAGGACTGTTGACTCAGAGAAGGGATCCCCCATTCTTCGCAAATGAAGAAAATATACATCTGTGAAACGAATGAGTATTCGGTAACCCTAACCAAGGATATACATGTTTGGTTATTAGACTTAATATGCAGAGAATGTTTTATTATTTCATTATTGTTCCAGACTACTTGAGTGTGACTAAGGCCTACATGGCTCACATCAGAAATGGATGCATACCTTTCAGGTGATGGGTTATGTTAGGGTTTCAATATTGACTACACCCTAAGAGAATGGACGCATTCCTTGTGTTTCAATACTTGATAGTGAATGATATGAAATATGATTACAATTTTTGAGCAGCAATACTGATGAGCCTGCTTATCCTTCTTGTGCTAACAGCTTACACAAATGCAATTTGGTGTTGCACATTAATAGGCAAGGTGAAGCAAGGGTTCTGAGAGGACTGTATGGGCAGTGGTGACCTTTCTACACTCACACTAAAGGACACTATAAGAGATGGATAGGCCCAAGGAGATATATTGCAGAAAAGGGGTATCATCCTTGTGTATTGTGAGTGGGTATTATGGGGCCATGCTAGCCTGCAGTCAAGTGAGTCACCTATGGAGTTCCTGGAGGGAACCACTAGTTTGCATAAGAGAAGGAGCCATGTAATCATATTATATTGTTCATATTGCTTGATAAACCCAGTTGATATACTGGCTTGGCAATGGTTGTTGTATGCCTGATAAACCCAGTCGGTGTATTGGCTTGGCATTGGTTATTTGGGAGTTGTGACGAAAAGTTACTAGATGCCTGATAAACCCAGTCGGTGTACTGGCTTGGAATGTTGTTAAATTAATGCCTGACAAACCTAGTCGGTGTACTGGCTTGGCATTGGTTATTTGCATGTTGTGGAGGTATTGGTTATTTGGGTGTTATTTCCCGACAAACCCAGTCGGAGAACTGGCTTGGAAATGATTGTCATATGATTGATAAACCTAGTCGGTGTATTGGCTTAGCATACTGATTTTTGAAATGCTTGATAAACCCAGTCGGCATACTGGCTTAGCATACTGATTTTTTTGGGATGCCTGATAAACCCAACCGACGCACTGGCTTGGCATTGCCTATTCGGATGACATTGTGGAGCAGCATGTGTGTTGGCCAAGCATCCACCCCACAGGTGATCCAAGGCTTGTAAAGCAGAGAAGGAAACCTATGGAGTAGCAAGGAGAAATGAACAATACAGATAAGTATTCATTTTCATTTATATCTTGTTTGGAATAATGAAGACTTCAGGTATAAGTCTCATGAAAACCAAGCTAATGCACTGTTGTTTCTTTATTGGAAACCTTGGCCATTACAGGAATCAAGGACCCTGAAAGAGCTATAAATGCTTGGTAAATCCAAAGAGTAACTGGTTGGAGTTATAAATGCTTGGTAAAGCCATAGAGTAACTAGTTAGAGCTATAAATGCTTGGTAAAGCCAGAGAGTAACTGGTTGGAGCTATAAATGCTTGGTAAAGCTAGAGAGTAACTAGTTAGAGCTATAAATGCTTGGTAAAGCCAGAGAGTAACTGGTTGGAGCTATAAATTCTTGGTAAAGCCAGAGATTAACTGGTTGGGTGCTATAACATTCTTGTTAAATTCAGAGAATAGTTGGTGGGAACATTAACCACTTTATGTTGTGGAGCAGTCGGCGTGCTGGCCAAACATTCCCTTAAACAATTCATAAAACCAGTCAACGTACTGGCCTGGCATTGCCTGTTCGAATGGTTGTGGAGTAGCCTGCGTGCTGGCCCAACATTCATTGTTGTATCCACAGGAAATCCAATGCTTGGAAAGCGAAGAAGGATCCTGTGGGATAAAGTGAGGACATCCAATAAAGATAAGTATTTGGTTATCTTGCAACTCTTGCTTATGAATATACATGTGTATATGATTTAATTATGATTTCTTAAATTCTCATTTGGAGATAAACCCTATGAAAATACACTAAACATGTGAATTGACTCAATGTTTGAGTGTAGGTATTGCTGGAAGCAAGGACTATGAAAGCATCTGGAGGATGCATGTGGACATATGACTATCCTAAGGAGCTCAGTATGAGCAGTAATGAAAGATGGTGCTAGTGGAACTGTGTGGGTCCTAGCAGCCAAAGGTTCTGTAAGCAACAACGGCAAAGGGTTCCCTAGTTGAAAGGCATTAGATAGACCTTAGACACTAAAGTGTCAAAGCTAAGAAAGGGAAAGTCAAGCAATCACCTTGAAGCGAAAGGGGCTAAGGAGCATAGAACCACCATTGATGGTGTGGCTCCGGATTGGAACAAGACTAAGAGGGGGAAAACTCTTACTCTTCTTTTTCCTTTTGACTGATGCATCTTAGAAACAAAGGATTGTTGACTGGATGTCATAAATGAAAACCAATTGTGTTTAATTGCTTGAAAGGAATTATGAATGCTGAAATAGTTATTTTCCTGTGAAAGGATGAATATGAATGAGTTCATGTGTATGTGGGAAAGCATGAAATGTGTGGAAGTCTCATGAGTAAAGCATGGAAGTTCCATCTCAATTGGGAAAATAATTGACTAATTTTATCATTGTGTTATGCTTGTCCTAACAGGAATTGCCATGATGAGTCTTACAGGTGAGAAATTGAAAACCATTGTTGCAGCTGTTACTAGACAAATGATTGCTAGTGAGAAAAGCGAGAGCCAGTTGTGCACATTGATCATGGCAGCAGGCCAAAAGCTATTTGTTTTGGCTAGAAGTCTTCCTCAGATGGTTGCCGGGACAACAAGAAAGATGGCGTCCATGAAATTCCAGACTTGTAGTGTCACATACCCCAATTTTTGTAAAAATTATGTACTTGTTTTATTATATTCCTGAGACATTATGTTAAATTTAATGCTAAGTAGGAATTGATGACTCAACAGAGTCACTAGAAATGGAATGTAATTCAGAATATTTTATTATTAATAAATAAATTATGGAGACAACAGCATGGGAGAGCTGTTAAAAAGAGGTTACTAGTCAAACTGGTGGATGGAACTAGGTGGAAAGGCAAAAGACAAGTGGCAGCATCCTCAAACACTTCCTAATTTGCAGGTGGCAACTTCCCTATATTTGGGGTCATGATTCCCCAAGAAAGTGGAATCTGAGCAGGTGGCTCATTAATGACAGTAACCCAACAAAGACCTAGGCAATCTTTTAAATAGTACTCAATGAACTGAGCTGAGGGTTCGAATTGTTCTGGAGGGAGAATGCATTCAGGTGAATGTTATTCAGGAGTCCCATTGAGGAAGAGGGAAATATACAGTAAGGAAGTTGTTTTAGAGGAATGCTGCAGTAACTTGGTTCCATTGTAGCTGTTTGGGCTGAGTGAATTATTTGCTGCACCTAGTTCCAGCCAGGGAGACCAGAGCAAGCTCGGGGGTCCTAAGAAGTCCTGTCTGGGCACTCTCGAGGAGTTGGTAGGGAGGAACAGCCTCCCATAGCTGTTGTTGTCCACAGACCAATAAAGGTTCTGCCCTTTATTCTTTTATGTTTATTAAGAATGAATGAATGCATGTTGTATTTATTGTTAGTATGTCTGAGTAGTAATTAATGAGTTAGTAGATTGAATATCCCACAATATCAGTAGTAAGATTTTTAAAAGTTACTGTGATTTTCTATATTGTTAGTATGAGGTAATATCCCTGTTTTATTTCTATTAATGTATTTATAATAAAAGACAGAAAACTATTAATACTTTATGTGATAATTTATGAGTTATAATTATAAACCTAGTTTATTTATATTTGTTGAACATATAAGCAGAGTTTGCATTTAAGTAATTGTATTCTGTATAACAATAAAATTTAATAAACAATAATAGGAACAACAGTAAACTTTGAGCAATCAAAATTACAGTATTTACACTACGATAACTAATATTACAGGAGATTGTCAGCTATGTCATGTTATCTATAACAAGATACAAACCCTAAGAAAGAAATTTAGCTAGTATTGTTCTATTAAAGAAATTAATACACAAACCCTAACAAACAAATTTAACCAGTCATCTCTTGACAACTAAAATCATTTGCAGAACCCCATTTGACTCAGATTTGAGCGTAAGCAGTATAGTATTAACCTTCTCTAAACCCTTTATTTTAACAGAGTTATAATCACAACAAAAAGATTAAGGAACTAAACAAAATCATGACAGTGGTGTTGGAATCGAACCGTATCACTTTAGTTTTTACAATGAAAGGAACAAACTAAACAATTGTGTAGGAACCCTAACAGAAAAGCCATCCCACATAATTTATTAACATTAAATAAACGAGTTATTGTTTTGACAAAAGAACTAACAGAACAATGGCTAGCTCGGTGTCGAGCTTAAAGAAAACAGTATTTCTTTTCCTTAAACCCTTTTCTTTTTATTTTATCTTATTTTCACCACAGAATCAAAATCGTATCGACAAAACCAGCTTATAAACAAAATCACTACTGTACTTTCGGTTTAAACCCTATTATTCCAGACTTTACAGGTATTTAAACATTTAGAAGTATTTCAACGATTTCACCCATGATCTTAGTTCATTTTCACTACATAAGAGATTGTAAAACGTAGAAACTATCCATGTTTGTATTACAACAACCCAAAGGAACATGAATACAATTTCATAAGTTATATTACCAAAACCTGGGTGAAAACCCTATACATTCTAAACAGAACAGTAAACAAAACAAAATTTAAGAGGCCATAACCTTACCTTCAAGTAGGCTCACGTCTCTTACATCTATCCATTAAATTACATAGTATGTTAACTACGGAAACCCCTCATTTTGAAGGTAAGATTTTAAATTACATTCTTGATCGAAAATCACAACACCCAAATACCACATAGGGTTAAACCCATACTATTTCATTCAAATATACAGTTAAAAGATGTAGCAAGGCTGCCATAATTACTGTGGCTTTTCAGTCAAACCAAACCCTAACCCTACAGACAACCAACAAGGAGGATATGCCATGGTGAGAACCAGGCTTACTCGGAGAGTATCTCGTCAACGATGGTGCCATCCACGCCTCTGAGAAGGGCCAGAGCCTGCCATGACAGAGTGGTATTTAGTTAAACGATAAACTTGTTAACCATAACTTTTAACTAGCAGAGCGAAGAAATTAATTAAGCTTACCAGTGTTTCTGAAAGGAAACTCGTTTTCCTTTAACAGCTTGCTAAACCATGAACAGCACAAGCAGAATGAACTGTAAACCCCAACTGTGTCACCAACAAAACGAGTGACAGAAGTGAAACCTTCCACGATGGAAGCTGTGACAGAACCAAATCAAAAGATGCAGACGAAGGAAGTCGTGATAGGGATAACAGGAGTAGCAAAAAGGATAACCCTAGGTTATAACAACCTCACAGCTGCTAATAGCAAAACAAATGACTCCCGAACGATGCAATGGGCGAGCACGAAGGCCGGGAGCAGGATAGAGGCTACTAGCATACAGTGTACCTGTAAGGTTCGGACAGGAGGGTTGCAGAGCGGCCGAGCTCGAAGGCAATTGGAGAAATAACAAGTTTAGGGTTTAGTCAACGCTTTTATATTACCAACACTTGCCACTGGAGCATCCACGTAGCAGTTTAATAATCTCGAGGTAGTGGGTCGAAGAGCTATAGTTTCACAATGAGATTCCCAACAACTATTATCCAAAATGAAAATCATATCATGGATGTTACATCATAGTTATGACGCATAGTTTCAAAACACCATGTAATCTTTACAAAATGCCTTCGATTTTGCATCATGAATATTCATACCTCGCCCTACAAACATTACGATAATGTATTGTCAATAATGATAAAGATTACATTGAGATCCCCATAATTGTTTATTAAATAAAATTCAAATCTTGGGTAAAAACAAAATTATTGCATAGTTATCCGTAATGATAACAACACCTTAGTTCATATGTCATTATTATTTTTCATACAAAACTTTAAATTCATGTCTTTAGATCTTGCATAATATTTATTGAGACATGGTCTTATATTTAAAACAAACTATGCATTAAAATGGCGCTTTAAGATTAATAATGAAGTATTGAATTGTTTTTATTTATAAAAAAAATGGTGAGAGGATGGTTAGAAATTGTAAATAACCTACTGTTCTTAAAATTCATTATTATAATGCCTTGACCCTAGTCTTACGTGATGAGATGAGAAATATAATAATTCTTTAAAGACTATACAATAATAGGATGGAGTTAGATATAGTACCAGTTGTTACTAACACATTCATAATCCTTTAATAGACCGAGATCCTATGTAAATAAACCTGGACATTGATACTCTCATGTTCGATAGTACTAGGGACGTATAAGTGAATTGTACGCTCAGCAGATTATGTAGATTACTATAACTATACCGGTTAACAGTATAGTCTAGAAAGATCATAATTGAAATCAATAATAGAAATTGGAATAGTTTTTCAAGCTAAACCAATCCTGAAAATGATAAGAGAAGACATGTAATTTTACAGAATATCTGGTAATTGTTTAAGACAAGCAAAGTGTATTTATGTTGATATCTTCAAGTCCTTATAACTAAATGTTGCATATCAAATAATCTAACGATAAACATAACTTGATACAATAACAATGGTGGAGTAAAAATTGAACTGATTATGATAATTCTGTCATACTCTAAAGCTCTAGTTAAGAAATTCATGCATATCAGGAATGGACCAATACTACATAGGACTATCTAATTCTTTTAAATTTCAAGAAAAACAGTGATCATATTCTCCAATAAATTCAAATTTTCTATCAGTAAGATCTTGAGAGGTTCAAAGGAAGAGTGCTACCTTCAAACACCTGTTAACCTGGTTAGCATGCTTAGACTTCTTACTGGATGTTTTGGTACAACTATTTGATTTATAATACTTTAAAGATCTAATGTAGCGACCCGTACATTACCTGTAAATCTGTAAGAGAAAGAAAATTTGATGCGTTAGCTCGAAAGCTAAGTAAGCCCAGTCTGTTATGGCATTTCCCCCTTGAGGTTGCAAAACAGAAGACAATCAGTAACTGTAAAATAAAACTCATATTTCAATAACAGATACTTCAGACACAATTATGATCATTTAATCTAATCAAAACCATTAAGTGACTGCATTTAATCATACTATATGCTATTTTAAAAATTTTCAAATTTTTTAGAAATTCTGGGTTATGTCATGTGGTATCATAGCGAGGTTCAAATACTAGGTCTGGATGTGGCCAACTAGTTTCCGCAGAACCATAAAAGAAAAAAAAAATTATGTACTAACTTTGTATTTTTGTTTCACTTAAACAGAGCAGAAAAAATTCCTTTTCTGAATCTAACTCACAGGTATGGAGAAGCTAGGAGAATATACTGGGGAGGAATCTCCAAACACAAAGATAAGACAGATGTCCAGAGAACCTATGATAGAGGAGGTAATTGCTCACTCCTCGGAACTGATGCAGACCATAAAAGGTTTAAAGACTGAGATAGAAACAGTCAAGAAGGATAATGAAAGGATTCTGAAAACTCAAGAGCAATTAAATCAATTATTGATAGAAAAATTTCAGACAGAAGGAAGAAGCAAAAGAGCTGGATCTAAAGGATCTAGTCATCAAAAGGGGTCTAAAAGGGTGAAACTAGTTAAATCAGACAGCAGTTCATCATCTGAAGGAAGAAGGGAACAACAAAGCTATCACACTACTAGTGACAGTAGTGAGGCTGAGTTGTATAACAGAAAGAAGAAGTTTAGGCCTTATGAAGAGATTTCTGGGGAGTTTAAGAAAATAAAACCCCCAACTTTCAATGTAGAATCTGAGATGGGAGAAGAGGCAGAATCCTGGTTATCCGGGATGAGAAAATATTTCCAGATATACAATTATTCAAATCAGTTGAAGGCAAGAATGGCCATCTATAATCTTTCTGGAAAAGCGGACATATGGTGGCAATACTTGAAAAGGGTCAAGGGGATCAAAGAAAAAGAAGTCAATTGGAGTACCTTTAAAAGGTACTTCAAAAGAAATTTCTGTCTAAACAGTACTATGAAGAGAGGGCCAAGGAATGTTATGAATTAAAGCTAGGATCTATGACTATGAAGGACATAAACATCAAGTTCTTAAGTCTGTTAAGATATGTGCCGTATTTTGTTGAAGAGAAACCCAAGGTACATCGGTTTCTTAGCTTCCTGCCATATCATATAAAAGATAGAATCGAATATGATAACCCCAAAACTCTGGAAGAAGCGATGTGAAAAGCTAATTTCTGTTTTGAACATAATAAAAAGAAAGAAGGGATAGCCAACTAGAAGGCTAAAAAGAACAGTAATCAGCTTGAGTACCGGAGAAAGGAGTTTGCACCCCAGAAAAATTTCAAGAATAACAAGAACGGAAACCATTTTAATGGTAAAAGCTTCCAGGGAAACAAAAATGGAGCTGCTAATCATTCCAACAACTTCAAGGGCAGCAAGGAGGCTTCTAACAATCATGGGAATTACACTAAGAATTTTGAACGAAAGGAGCTTGTTAAGTGCTGGGAGTGCAATGGCCCACACTATGCATCAGTTTGCCCAAATCGGAAGAAACCAAACAACGATATTCATACTATACAAGATGAAATGATTGTTGGAGACTTTGCAGGGACTATGCCCCGATTAAACGTAGCGTTGGAGAACCGCCAAGCTGACTATCAAACTTCCATGGTGGAAGTAGGAGGTATGGTTAATAAAACCCCTGTAACTATTTTAATAGATCCAGGTGCTAGCCTTAGTTATATTTCACCGCAGATAGTAGAAAAATGTAATCTGACTGTTGAAAGGTTTGATAACTCTTGGTCGGTACAACTAGCCATAGGGGCCAAAAGGAAAGTGAACTGTTATGTTAAGGAATGTGCTCTAGATATGAAGGATTTTAAAACTACTGTTAAATTAAATGTTCTGCCACTTGGCTCGTATGACATACTTATTGGTATGGACTGGTTAGAACAACATAAGGTAGTTTTAAACTGCTTTGATAAAACTTTTACGTGTGTAAATAATATTGAACAGCCTGTAACTGTTACGGGTATTCCTAGAAAAAGAGTAGTCAGGCAGATTTCTACTTTACAACTTAAAAGGGCAGTTAGAAAAGGGTGCAAATCCTATGCTGTAACTATTACAGGGGAGGCAGTTAAGTCTGAAATAAATAAGATAAAAATAGAGGATATCCCTGTAGTAAACGAATTTACTAATGTTTTTCCGGAAGAAATTCCAGGATTACCTCCCAAGAGAGAACTGGATTTTACAATTGAGCTGGTACCAGGTGTTGTACCCAGTTCAAAGGCTCCATATCGTATGAATATTCTGGAGCTTAACGAATTAAAGACACATTTAAAGGAGTTAATAGATAAGAATTACATTCGACCCAGTGTGTCCCCTTGGGGAGCACCAGTAATCTTTGTTAAGAAGAAGGACGGAACTATGCGACTTTGCATAGATTACCGTCAACTAAACAAAATGACAATTAAAAACAGATATCCGTTGCCTCGCATAGATGATCTGTTCGATCAGCTACGTGGAGCTACGGTGTTCTCGAAGATAGACCTGAGATCAGGCTATCATCAGGTGAGGATTAAAGAAGAGGACATATTCAAGACAGCTTTCAGAACGAGGTATGGACATTACGAATTTGTCGTAATGCCATTTGGGCTTACTAATGCCCCAGCCGTCTTTATGTGCCTAATGAATAACATAATGCATAAATACTTGGACAAATTTGTTTTCGTATTCATCGATGATATTTTAATCTATTCTACAAACGAAGAGGAACATAAAGAACATTTACAGATAGTCTTACAAGAACTGCGAGAACAACAGCTCTTTGCGAAGTTCAGTAAGTGTGATTTCTTCAAGGATGAAATCCAGTACTTAGGTCACGTAGTGACTAAGGAAGGGATTTCAGTTGATCTTGAAAAGATCCGGGCAATTGAAGAGTGGCGAGTACCAAAAGACGTAACAGATGTTAGGTCCTTCATGGGAATTACCAGTTATTACCGGAGATTCATTGAAGGTTTTTCAAAAATAGCCAACCCAATCACTTCCTTGCAAAAGAAAGGCAAGAAGTTTGATTGGAACTTGAAGTGTGAAGAAATCTTTAAGAAATTAAAGACTTTATTAACAACTGCGCCTATTCTAAGAATAGCAGATCCTAATAAGGATTTCGTGGTTTGCACCGATGCTTGTAATGATGGTCTAGGCGGAGTGTTGACTCAGGATGGGCATGTCATGGCCTATGAGTCCAGGAAGCTGAAGATTCATGAAAAGAATTATGCCACTTATGATTTAGAATTAGCTGTTGTTATTCATGCTTTAAAGATGTGGCGACACCACTTAATAGGCAGAAATTTTACTTTAATGACTGATAATAAGGGTCTGAAATACCTTTTAGATCAGCCTAACTTAAATGCAAGGCAAGCCAAATGGTTGGCCTTCTTAAGTGAATACGATTTCGAAATTCAGCACATAAAAGGAAAGGAAAATAAGGTGGCTGATGCTTTGAGCAGAAATGCAAAGCTGAATTTTACAACAGCTATCAGCACTTATACCTCTGATTTAAATGAACAGCTGACTGAAGGGATAAAATTGGATGAAATTTATCAGAAATTTCAAGTTATAGCTAAAGAAGAACCTACAGAAAGTTTGATAAAGGGTTATAGTCTAAATAAAGATGGATTGTTATTGTTTAAAGACAGGTTATATGTTCCAAATGTACCTAAAGTTAAACTGTTAATTCTGGACGAAGTTCATAAAACCCCTTACTCAGGGAATCCAGGCTACCAGAAGACTGTCACCATGTTGAGAAAAGATTATTTTTGGCCTAATATGAAATCTGAAACAGCTGAGTATATAGCTAGATGTTTGGACTGTCAACAAGTAAAAACAGAACATCAACATCCAGCGGGATTATTACAACCTTTGCCTATTCCTAGTTGGAAATGGGAAATAATCAGCTTAGATTTCATTACCGGTTTACCCAGAAATCAAAATCAGAATGATTCAATTATGGTGGTAGTAGATAAATTAAGTAAATCAGCACACTTTATTCCAGTTAAAACCACATACAAGGCTGCAAACATAGCTGATATATTTTTGAAGCAGATTTTTCGGTTACATGGTGTTCCAAAGGTTATGTCATGTGGTATCTGCTAAGAATGTATGTTAAAGACCAACCAGGTAAGTGGGAGGATTATTTACATTTAGCATAATTTGCATACAATAAAAACTATCAATCGTCAGCTAAGTTCAGTCCTTTTGAAATTCTGTATGGGCGTAAATGTAACACTCCTATCTATTGGAATAATCCAGTAGATAGATTAGTGTTAGGTCCTGAATTATTAAAAGAAATGGAACAGATTGTGAAACAAGTGCAGGAAAATTTGAAGAATGCCCAGGATCGGCAAAAGAGCTAAGCAGATTTGAAAAGAACTCCTAAAGAGTTCCAGGTGGGTGAGCATGTGTTCATAAAGGTAAGACCAAAGAGGATCTCCCTAAGATTAGGGAGTTGTGCAAAATTAGCACCACGTTACTGTGGTCCGTTTGAAATTTTATCTAGAATTGGTCAAGTTGCTTATCAGCTAGCATTACCACCTAATTTAAAAGTGCACAATGTTTTTCATATTTCTGTTCTGAAAAAGTATGTACATGATGCTACTCATGTAATTGACTGGAACGTTGTACAGGTAGAACCAGAAGGGGAAGTTCTGGTGGAACCGGATTGTATCCTCGGGTGGAGGGAAATTACTCTGCGGAACCGCACAATTGGACAGCTGAAGGTGCAATGGAAGAACCCTAGTCCTGAAGAAGCTACCTGGGAACTGGAAAGTAAGATGCGGGAAGCATACCCAAATCTGTTCCAGCAGGTGGCTGAGGATGAGGAATAAGTAACATCGAGGACGATGTTACATTTTAAGGGGGTGTGTATGTCACATACCCCAATTTTTGTAAAAATTATGTACTTGTTTTATTATATTCCTGAGACATTATGTTAAATTTAATGCTAAGTAGGAATTGATGACTCAGCAGAGTCACTAGAAATGAAATGTAATTCATAATATTTTATTATTAATAAATAAATTATGGAGACAACAACATGGGAGAGCTGTTAAAAAGAGGTTAATGGTCAAACTGGTGGATGGAACTAGGTGGAAAGGCAAAAGACAAGTGGTGTAATGCCCATATTTTGATTCGGCATATTTATTAGTTAGACACACCATACTTTACTTCTTATATATTTTGTCGAACTCAGCTCGACTGAGTAAACTATATTGGACCTCATTATATGATGTTACTCTGTCTTATGATTTCACCATGATTATGATGTTACTATGTTATGCAGCTATGATGTCATGATTATCATATGATTTCCTTATTTTACAATTGCAGTATATGTTTATATGTTTTCCTTAATGAAATGTGAAATATATGATTCGGTACATGGATACCATCTTCTTATATGAATTGCTGAAATGTTATATGTCATACGCATCTATGATGAGCTAAAAAGTTACATGAAATAAAATGATAACATGGATCAATTGGCGATTAATGGAAAATGCCTTCTATAAATTGTATTTTGCAAAACACTAACTTACAGGACTCAGGGGCTATGGGATAGCCAGTTACTTGATCTGATATATATTGGAAAGGAAAAACATGTTCATACAGCAAACCTTAGCAGCCAAAATGAGGATACGATAACACAAACTGATAATCCCGATAGCAGCAAGTATGAGTTGATAAGGGCGTAGGCCCAGTATGTTGAGAGGGATGGATGTGTTTCCCACCCTATGTTTCCATGAGACCCGAGGTCGTGGGAGGGCCGTGCTGAGACACGCTCCCCATGTTGTTGTGATGACGATTGTCGGATGCCTGCTAGGGGAGGATAGGTCCGCTGTTCAGCCGACGCTATCGCTCTCAAGTTCTATGTGGTCAGATCGGTGAGTCCGACACCCACTGTTGTACTAGCAGAGGGAGGATAGGGAGGATGCTGGACGTAGGTTATGATGGGAGGATGTGTTAGTTAGTACTGTTGGGGGGTTTAGTATTCCTTGATTCCGAGTTAGTGGAAGTAGGCACCCTTCCTGTACTTGATTGATTAAATTAATGTAAACATAAAGACAATGATGTTAAATCGTAAAGGGTTAACTGTTAAATAACCGAGGATGTTAAAGTAATTATACTATAGATTATGCTTACTCTTCTGCATGGGGGTAGATACTATTGTTAGTTAGCAAGTATGCATAGGCGGAATGGGGTTTGTTTATAGTACATGTCCGACATGTGCATACACTGGCCATGCATGCACACCTTGTACGTGTACAATATTACTGGTGTATAACATACTTGTCATGCTCGAATAGTAGTATAAATGTCATAGATAACTTAGTTAAGGATACATCAATCAACTTAGGTAATGAATGGTTAGGTTGTCAATGTGTAAATAAGTGAATTAGTAATTATATGAAAACATTGTAATAATAAACTAGGACAAGTATCGTCAGTTAACATTGTCATAGAAGAACTGTTGTGAATAGGGTAATGATAGTGTCTAATTAATTAGTAAAATTGTTTAAGCCCTCACAAGTGCTTTGTTTATAATAACAAGGATGCTATGTTGATGATAGGGTACCCATGTGATAAACAAATAATTAAGAATACTATGATTGATTCACCTTTTATTATTGTCAAAGGGTGATTTAATTATTATTATTAATTAATAAATGATATTCCAGCAACATTTATATCCCTATCGTAACAAATGCAATATAAGTAAGATTAAAATATTGATTTATAAATTAATATTACGTGATTAATTCCATTTCAAAGTTAGCCATAACAAGATAATCCTTTTTGGAATAACCGTGATGTGATGGAAATGGATATTTAATTATTCAATGTTAATCTTGGAACTTAAACCTCAAGCTAAAGTAGCCTCGACGGATAAGGTGGATCATTAGGACACATCATGTCCAAGATTGACAAGGGGGCAACTAATTATATAATATTTTATTAATTACATTAATAACTTTAAAATATCAAGGACGGCGGATATACTTGTATTTAATGAAGCTTGTTTCGAACGGATAACCTTTGGGTGATAATCCCCACCGTAATAAATACTTACTACCGTCAATCCCAAAACCAACTAACTTTTCCATGAGAGTAATTAATTATATATTTTAATAAAGAACCGTGTATAAATGAACTGGTGATAGGAGTAAGTGTGGAGGGGCTCGAGAAGGGGATTTTGGGGCGGTGGAGGAAGCCCAAGGTCTTCTCGAGGACGGACATGTATATAGAGGGGGAGAAGGTTGAAGGTGGGAGAGGTTTTTTGGATGGGGGAAAGAAAAGAAGTTTGGAGAACAGAAGTTGGGAGAACAGAAAGTTTGGCGAACAGAAGGAGTTTGAGAACAGAAGGAAAGACTGCTCTCGGGATTATCAGATTGTGGGCTCGGGGGCTTGGAAATCCTTTGATTTCCAAGGGCCAGCAAGATTATAGCTGGTCGGTAGGGTGGACACTTCAGTTTGGCTGTCTAAGGGGTTATAAAACCTGCTACAACTTACGGTTAGCATCAGCATCAGGTAATTTCCGTTATTTACTATTATGCTTAAACTTACTGTAAAAATGCATCACTTGCTATTTACTGATTTACTGCTATATACTGGTTTACTGCTATTTACTGATTTACTGAGTTGTGAAACCTATGCTTATGCTGTTGAAAAGAAAATATTAGTATGTTAGTCTATTTTAAATTACGAATGCAAGGTGATAAAAGAAAACACGACATTATACTAAATATTATTTAGGCACATTGCAATTCTTAGAAATTTACTTCCATAAACTGGTAAAGTTAAAACGTAGAGAATTAAACCATAAATTTTACACAGTGCTCTGCTGTAAAAACCAGAGCACTACAGATGGTATCAGAGCCTTTGTTCAGACTCTTGAACCTACAGGCCTATTCATGCTTCACCTAGAAAAATTTACTTGATAATTTACCTACTTGACCTCCAGCCATAGTCATCTTTCAAGGTACCTGCACAACGATAACAACAATTACATTATATATATATATATATATATTGGACACTAAACTTATACATCCTGGCATTCTATATCTTAAGTCTAAATCAGTCTAAGGTTTTGAGCCTAGTGTTTTCCTATTAGGTTTTCATGTTTTCAATCCTCATATATGCAATAAAACCATATTTCAAACACAGTTTAAAATGTAGATGCATTTAGTACCCAATCAAATATAACATGCCAAAAGAATCTATAACTAGGACATAGTCCATGACTCCATGCACCATCCTAGAACCTACTCCCAACAAACCTTAATATAATGCACCTGTATAAATCAATCAGAAATATGAACAGTAAATAAAAACAGCATACATTACCGCAAATGAAAAACTCCATAGAGTTATAAAACTCCTAACTAGCTAAAATGATTTCCAGACCAACACGCCACCTTAGGACAGCTTATATGTAAAACTAAGCAGTGAAAATCATAGCTATTGTACCCTTACAATCTCCCACTGAGTTAAAATATTGTTTTAGCTTAACCATTCAATCAAGCACTTAAAAGTGAAAAGTTAAAAGCAATAACCACCAACTTTCGGAACTCACGCAAGAAAAACTAATGAGTAGCCACAAGAATCTTTATCTCTTGAATATTTATATGTTCTAGCATCATATATCTTGATGGGATCAACAAGAATATCCAAAGAAAATAAGTATTTAGATATTTTATTAAATTCCACTGTCGAAATGGTTTTATGTTATAATCTCCTCATACTCAACCCACAGAAAGTATTACGTCTACCTAGAAATCAACACTTTCAGCACCAACCCTTTTTTTTTCTTTAATTTTAGCAAAACGTAAGTGTCATTTTAGCACAAACTTAAAGAAATCGAAACACTGCATATTTAGTATTTCAAATCGAAACCACATGCTTCATAGGGCACGATCCAAAATTCTTAAACCTTGACTTTCCAGGCTCACAACTGAGACCCAGGATCGAGTCCCCAGGCTAAACCAAAAACAACCATTAAATAAACACGCTTACAGCGTGGGAGCATTTCCCCAGATCCCCACAAACCAGAAGGCGTTGAAAGAAATTTACAGAGCTAGGGCCCTGCTTCGAAAAATACAGCTATTCATTTCAAAACCATTAAAATAAACTCTAAGAATACATCCACCTGCAGAATTATTATCTCTCAGCTAAACAGGCGTCCTCCTGGCAATGCTTTTTGGCATATTCTGGCAATGTTGGAGATTTGTCCCAGCCCAGGTAAAATAGATAGGCGCCCCGCACGTTAAAACGTATCCACGCAATTGGACCAACATTTATAACTGCATCTCTATACAACGATAGATTACCATGATTCCATTACTATTTCAAATTATATATAAGTATATGAAGAGGACTCTCACTTGATCGGCTTGATGAAGACATTGAAGTTAGAGGAGGCTCCTTCCTATAGGTGTCGCCATATGAGTTGTTCTCGGGCTAATGCAATATTAGTTGGATTCTCGCATGGAGAAGTTGAATCTCTGGTAAAGAGAGCTCACGTAGACACTATCTTGATCGGGCTATCATAGGTAGTGCCACTTAATTAACTAACCTGACTAACAGGCCGTGTAAAAGATAATGGGTAATACTATTGCTAAACAGGCCGTGTAAAAAAATTACTGTTGCCTGGATCCTATTGGTATCAGTCGCTTGGTATTTAGACAACAAATATTGTAACCTTGCTTCGACATTTCTCAGATCGAATAGTCACATTCACCAGAATAACTGTTTACAGAACCCATGTATTCTTTTATACAGGCGCTTGGCCCAAAACTGAAGAAAAAAAAAAAAAACACATGAAAGAAATAAAATTACATACACCCAGGGTCATTTCTTTTATCCATTCAAACCATCATAAAAAAAATCAGAAGCAGTCTTAAACAACCAAAACCTCGAATACTCTAAACAAGAAGGCCACATTCGAGTGTAATACTTGTGATTCATTACCAGGAAAAATAAAAGAGGAAAAGGGAAAGTCGTTTGAGGCATTCGATTTTGAAAGTCTTACACTGATGGATTAGAAAATACTGCCGTGAATTTGTTTATGCTGTAAAACTCTTCGGAAGCTTTTGAATTGCACGTTGTACGATTTGCTCCAAAGTGAGTCTTCCCTGCTCCAACAAAGCCCAGTGCCAAGCGCCAAACCACATAGAGGAGGAGGAGCCCACAAGAGGACTCTTTCGCACAACGCCTCTGTACATTGCTGTCCGCAGCAGCTTCGGCTTCGGGTGGCTTGGGCTTGGGAGCATATGAAACCAGCTTTACGTTTGAGGAGTCCTTGCCTGCTTCTTCGGACGTTGGAGATGGAGATGGAGATGGAGATGAAGACGAAGATGAACAATATGTGAAATATTGAAGTAGTGTGAGAGTTCTTGTGGTGCCCAGATGATGGTATCTGGTGCAGCTACGGCCCGCGTGATGCAGTAGACTTTCCAAGCTCGCCATCGCCATCGCGCTGCTCTACACTGCTCGACTGAAAGCAAAGCCAGTGCTTAAAAATTAGGGACTTGTAGTCGAGAAAACGAAAATGACACTGCGGTTTTGGGTTTAAGATGCATCATATGTTTCTAGTTTATAAAATTAATAATGCCCGCCGCCATAGCAACCAATCTCCAAATACTGAGACGTTGATGCATGCTATCAATCCGATATATGGCAAGCCATAGCCCAGCTCTAAGGCTACCAGGGTATGTCATTCATTTCTCATCGAGCCGAGCTGCTCTGAGAACCCGGGCTCATGGAAGGCTCCTTCCTTTCCGAAACCCTAAGCCAGCTTGCATTTGAGTTGCAGAGCTAAAACTCCAGGAGAGAGGGTGAAAATGGCCGCGCCTTGGGGAATGACTCTATTTAGGGTTTCCCCCACTTTCGCATGGCGGTGGGGTGTGTGGAGAGACCACGCGCCTTCATGCTTCTTCTCATGGCAGTAGGAGGACGCGTGGGCCTCATGCAAGGGCGCGACGGGCCCATGAAGATCTTAGGGATAGGTAAGTATTATTCAAACAAATTAAATTATCTAAAATTGGTAATTGATTTAAAAATTGTTAAAAATTTAAATTAATTATTATAATTCAATATTGTCAATTATTCGAAAAACTTTAAAATAATTTAAAGTTATGTTTTTTCTGTTGTTTGGCTAAATTAAACTTGGTTAAATTTATTAGCACAATTATCAATTAATTAAAATTTAACAAAAAACTACAATTTCACTTTAGTGATTATTACATGAATTAGAATTAGAATTAAAAATTAATATGAATTATGGTTTAAATAATTATGGTTTACGTCTCATGCTAGGATTAATAAAATTCTAGTTATTTATTTGATTCTTATAAAATAAAAATAACAAAAAAAAAAATATAATAAATAAATAAATAATAAAATAAGTAAATAAATAAAATTTGCCGAGATTTCAACTCCTAGTCGAAGGGATGAGAGGAACCCGAAATCTCAAAAACAAGACACCGTTAAGATCAGCATGACGAGCTGAACACCATGACAAAAATTGTTTAAATAAAAACGATTGTGGATTTTACTGTGCTAATCCTGACAATTTGTTATCTCATGATGCACGTTATTGAATACCTACATTTTAGTTCCGCGGATAATTGATTGAACAACTAAGAATATGATTTTATTTTAAACTCAGGAACTATCATGGTGACAACACGCAGAGGTCGAGGTCGGGGTCAAGGTCGACCACCGTCACCACCACCTCCGCCACCGCCAACACCGCCACCACCAACCTCAACACCAGAAATGCAGATCATAATGAGGTCATTGGAGGCTATTATGACCACGATGAACAGGCAGTCGGAAAGGGCCGCCGAGGTGGAAACCACTCAAGTGAGTCGAGAGAACTCTGAAAGGGCACATGGCCCAAGACTGGAACCGCTTCAGGACATATCGAGGGAGTTACAAAAGATAAAAATTCCAGAGTTTTCAGGAGGACGACCCGGTAAGCATGCGGAGGCATGGCTGGAAGGCATGAAGAGATGCTTCGCATTGAATGAGTACACATCTAGTTCCAAGGCTAGGATGGCCGTCTTTCAGCTTAAAGGTGATGCTTTGAATTGGTGGTCAGACCTCGAGAAGCAGTTGCACCTTACTCCTCTTACAACTTCTTGGGAACTGTTCGAGGAGAGGTTCCACATGAAGTATTTGCCAAATTATTACAAGGAAGAACAGGCAGGTGCACTCCATGCCTTAGTACAGGGAGACAAGACAGTGGAGGAGTATGAATCTCGATTTATGGAACTGGTGAAATATGTTCCTTACCTAGATGCAGATGATTGTCAGGTAGAGCGTTTTGTGTATGGACTTAACTACAAGATTAGAGCTGCTGTGCGGATGTGGAAGCCAACTTCAGTTGCCATGGCAGTTGAGTATGCTCGTTATGCAGCCGATATGTCAGATGGAAGAGGGGGTAGTAAGTTGACAGGAACCAATCAGTATGTTACAGGGAAGGCATCACGTCCTTACTTCAGGGGAGGACAATCTAGACCTCCTCCTTATGGTAACCGGTTCACACCGAGGGGTAATACTTCAGTTAACTCAATCTCGCAGGCATCGTCCGCAACCCACCAAAGCCAGGGACGTACACAGGGAAGTTCCTATAGAGGAGCAAGGGGTTTTAGAGGAACCAGGGGAAGGAACTCATCTCAGAGGATTCCTTCGAGCAACAGGCAAGCCCCTCCCAATCTCTCTTGTTGGGGATGCGGAGGTCCTCATTTCCAGCGAGACTGTCCCAAGGGTCAGTCAAGCAGCAGGCACAGGGAAGGAAAAGCACCCATGGATAGTTCGGGTAACAGTCATCGGATTCATGCAGCGGTGCATAACCACCAGGCAGAGCATCAGTCTACCGTAGTAGAATCCACTGGTAATGTAAACAATGTCAAACTTAAAATTTTGGTTGATCCAGGAGCAACTGATAGTTTTATTTCACCATTTGCATTAGATAAATGTGGGTTGGCAGCCTACGAGCACGATGATTTCAAACTGGTTGAAATGGCTTCAGGAACTAAGCAACCAGTAGGTCTTAAAGTGAGAGGTTGTGGGGTTGACTTAGGAGTTTGCACCACTAAGTTGGATGCTTATGTCACCAATTTGGGGACTTATGACCTCATTATTGGCATGAATTGGTTAGAAGACCATAGAGCTTTCATAGACTGCTATGCAAAGAAGGTGTTGTGCCTCGATGACGAGGGAAGGACAATTCAAATCCAAGGCTTGAAGAGGAAGGTATCCCTCCGTTTCATCTCTATGGTGAAAGCTAAGCGGTGCCTAAGACAAGGATGCCAGTTGTTCGTAGTGGAGGCCGTGAGCGATAGTAAAGGACCTTCCTTGAATTCTTACCCAGTACTTTCTGAGTTCAAGGATGTCTTTCCGAAGGAATTACCAGGACTACCTCCAGAAAGAGAGCTCGATTTCACAATCGAACTAAAACCTGGTGCAGAACCTATCTCAAAAACTCCTTATAGAATGACAACTCCAGAGCTCCGTGAGTTACAGATCCAGTTAAAAGAATTGCTAGATTTGGGACTGATTAGACCTAGTATCTCGCCGTGGGGAGCACCAGTGATCTTCGTTAAGAAGAAGGATGGATCCCTGCGACTGTGCATAGATTACAGAGATTTGAACAAAGCCACAGTGAAGAACAGGTATCCCATACCAAGAATTGATGACCTCTTTGATCAAATGAAAGGTGCGTCAGTCTTCTCAAAGATTGATTTACGATCAGGGTATCACCAGTTGAGGATCAAGGAAGGCGACATTCCTAAGACTGCCTTTCGAACTCGATTTGGGCATTACGAGTTTGTAGTGGTACCATTTGGTTTGACCAATGCTCCAGCTGTATTCATGAGCCTTATGAATGGGGTCTTCCGAAAATACTTGGACCGCTTTGTTCAGGTCTTCTTAGATGATATTCTTATCTATTCTAAGAATGAGAAGGAGCACGAGGAACACTTGCGGTTAGTCTTGACATGCTTAAGGGAACATAAACTTTATGGTAAATTGTCAAAGTGTTCCTTCTTCCAAAAAGAGATTCACTATTTGGGGCACATCATCTCAGGTGAAGGGATCTCTGTAGACCCAGAAAAGGTAAAGGCCATTGAAGATTGGCCAATTCCAAGGAATGCTCATGAAGTGCGCAGCTTCATGGGGTTAGCAGGCTATTACCGGAGGTTTGTGGAAGGATTCTCTAAAATTGCAAAACCTATTACCACCTTGCAACGCAAGGGAATCCGGTATGAATGGACCGATGAATGCGATGCCTCTTTTACAGAGTTAAAAAGGTTGTTGACAAGTGCACCGATCTTGCGGGTACCAGACATGGATAAAGATTTCATGGTATGCACCGATGCCTCGAAGCAGGGATTAGGAGCGGTGTTGATGCAGGAAGGTGGGGTAATAGCTTATGCATCTCGAAAGTTGAAACCTCATGAGGAGCAGTATGCCACGCATGATCTAGAATTGGCAGCAGTAATGTTGGCACTAAAATTATGGAGGCACTACCTAGTTGGTAGAAGCTTCACCCTTAAAACAGACCATCAGAGCTTGCAGTACATATTTACCCAAAGGGATTTGAATGCTAGGCAAAGGCGATGGAGTGAGTTCATGAGTGAGTATGACTTTGGTATCTCTTACATCAAAGGAAAGGAGAATGTGGTGGCAGACGCTCTAAGCCGAAGGCCGAGACTTTTCTCCTTAATTCCCTTGAAGGTTGACTTGAGGGAAAGGGTACTAGGACAACTGTTGGGCGATAGTTGGTATCTAAAAGTAACCTCAGCTATTCAGAATGGAAAGAAACAGGAATTGAAGTATGATGGGTACCATCTTGAGGAAGATGGATTGTTGCGGTATCAGGGAAGGATGTATGTTCCTAAGGAAGGTGATATCAGGAAAACAATCCTTAGAGAGGCCCATAGATCACATTACTGTGCCCACCCGGGAGTGAAGAAGATGTATGCTGACTTGAAGCAACTCTTCTTTTGGCCAGGTATGAAGATGGATGTAGTGGATTTTGTTTCGAAGTGCCTTGAGTGTCAACAAGTGAAGGCAGATCATCGTCATCCGGCCGGTCTCCTACAACCGCATGATATTCCTATGACTAAATGGGAAGTCATTTCCATGGACTTCGTTGTAGGATTACCACTCACATCTCTGAGACATAATGCTATTTTGGTGGTAGTTGACAAACTGACCAAAAGTGCTCACTTCATTCCAGTCAGAGACACCTATGATGTGACAGATGTGGCAAGGGTATTCATAAATGAGATTGTACGTCTTCATGGAGTTCCTAAAAAGATAATCTCTGACAGAGACCCTAAGTTCACCTCCAGATTTTGGACAAGCATGCAGTCAGCATTAGGGACACAGTTGAACTTAAGCTCAGCTTATCACCCCGAGACAGATGGACAGACTGAGAGGGTGAATCAAGTGATGGAGGACATGCTTAGGATGTATGTTATGGATCAGCAGACACAGTGGGAGAAATATCTTCCTTTAGTGGAGTTTGCATACAACAATAGTCATCACAGCTCCATTGGTATGCCACCATATCAGGCATTGTACGGGAGGCCGTGCAGGACACCACTCAGTTGGGACAGGTTAGAGGATCGAGTTTTAATTGGGCCTGAATTAATTCAGGAAATGGAGGAGCAAGTGATACAGATTAGGCAGCGGCTGAAGGAAGCACAGGATAGGAAAAAGAGTTACGCTGATGCACACAGATCAGATAGAACTTATGGAGTAGGGGATCGTGTATTTATTCGC
Source organism: Larix kaempferi (assembly GCA_027924585.1). Taxonomy (NCBI): domain Eukaryota; kingdom Viridiplantae; phylum Streptophyta; class Pinopsida; order Pinales; family Pinaceae; genus Larix; species Larix kaempferi. The sequence goes on from BSBM01000209.1 coordinate 8,425,141, forward strand.
ATCAGACCAAATAAAAGTACCATTCGGTTTGGGAAGGGTACCAAGTTGTCACCTCGCTTTATAGGTCCATTTGAAATTCTTGAGAAAATCGGACCAGTTGCTTATCGTCTCGCGCTGCCACCCCCACTTGCATAAAACTCATAATGTATTTCATGTTTCTGTATTACGACATTACATAGCTGATGAGACTCACAAAATTCATTGGAAGGAATTGCAGGTCTCGGACGAGGGAACCTTCAGGGTCGAACCATTACGTATACTTGATCGTAGGGTTCGACAACTCCGTAGTCGCCATGTGGACCAAGTTAAGGTCCAATGGGACAAGTATAGCCCCGGGTCTGCTACCTGGGAGGACGCAGAGACCATGCGTCGAGATTTTCCCTCACTATTTTGACCATAACTTCGGGACGAAGTTTCCCGAAGGGTCGGTGTATGTAATGCCCATATTTTGATTCGGCATATTTATTAGTTAGACACACCATACTTTACTTCTTATATATTTTGTCGAACTCAGCTCGACTGAGTAAACTATATTGGACCTCATTATATGATGTTACTCTGTCTTATGATTTCACCATGATTATGATGTTACTATGTTATGCAGCTATGATGTCATGATTATCATATGATTTCCTTATTTTACAATTGCAGTATATGTTTATATGTTTTCCTTAATGAAATGTGAAATATATGATTCGGTACATGGATACCATCTTCTTATATGAATTGCTGAAATGTTATATGTCATACGCATCTATGATGAGCTAAAAAGTTACATGAAATAAAATGATAACATGGATCAATTGGCGATTAATGGAAAATGCCTTCTATAAATTGTATTTTGCAAAACACTAACTTACAGGACTCAGGGGCTATGGGATAGCCAGTTACTTGATCTGATATATATTGGAAAGGAAAAACATGTTCATACAGCAAACCTTAGCAGCCAAAATGAGGATACGATAACACAAACTGATAATCCCGATAGCAGCAAGTATGAGTTGATAAGGGCGTAGGCCCAGTATGTTGAGAGGGATGGATGTGTTTCCCACCCTATGTTTCCATGAGACCCGAGGTCGTGGGAGGGCCGTGCTGAGACACGCTCCCCATGTTGTTGTGATGACGATTGTCGGATGCCTGCTAGGGGAGGATAGGTCCGCTGTTCAGCCGACGCTATCGCTCTCAAGTTCTATGTGGTCAGATCGGTGAGTCCGACACCCACTGTTGTACTAGCAGAGGGAGGATAGGGAGGATGCTGGACGTAGGTTATGATGGGAGGATGTGTTAGTTAGTACTGTTGGGGGGTTTAGTATTCCTTGATTCCGAGTTAGTGGAAGTAGGCACCCTTCCTGTACTTGATTGATTAAATTAATGTAAACATAAAGACAATGATGTTAAATCGTAAAGGGTTAACTGTTAAATAACCGAGGATGTTAAAGTAATTATACTATAGATTATGCTTACTCTTCTGCATGGGGGTAGATACTATTGTTAGTTAGCAAGTATGCATAGGCGGAATGGGGTTTGTTTATAGTACATGTCCGACATGTGCATACACTGGCCATGCATGCACACCTTGTACGTGTACAATATTACTGGTGTATAACATACTTGTCATGCTCGAATAGTAGTATAAATGTCATAGATAACTTAGTTAAGGATACATCAATCAACTTAGGTAATGAATGGTTAGGTTGTCAATGTGTAAATAAGTGAATTAGTAATTATATGAAAACATTGTAATAATAAACTAGGACAAGTATCGTCAGTTAACATTGTCATAGAAGAACTGTTGTGAATAGGGTAATGATAGTGTCTAATTAATTAGTAAAATTGTTTAAGCCCTCACAAGTGCTTTGTTTATAATAACAAGGATGCTATGTTGATGATAGGGTACCCATGTGATAAACAAATAATTAAGAATACTATGATTGATTCACCTTTTATTATTGTCAAAGGGTGATTTAATTATTATTATTAATTAATAAATGATATTCCAGCAACATTTATATCCCTATCGTAACAAATGCAATATAAGTAAGATTAAAATATTGATTTATAAATTAATATTACGTGATTAATTCCATTTCAAAGTTAGCCATAACAAGATAATCCTTTTTGGAATAACCGTGATGTGATGGAAATGGATATTTAATTATTCAATGTTAATCTTGGAACTTAAACCTCAAGCTAAAGTAGCCTCGACGGATAAGGTGGATCATTAGGACACATCATGTCCAAGATTGACAAGGGGGCAACTAATTATATAATATTTTATTAATTACATTAATAACTTTAAAATATCAAGGACGGCGGATATACTTGTATTTAATGAAGCTTGTTTCGAACGGATAACCTTTGGGTGATAATCCCCACCGTAATAAATACTTACTACCGTCAATCCCAAAACCAACTAACTTTTCCATGAGAGTAATTAATTATATATTTTAATAAAGAACCGTGTATAAATGAACTGGTGATAGGAGTAAGTGTGGAGGGGCTCGAGAAGGGGATTTTGGGGCGGTGGAGGAAGCCCAAGGTCTTCTCGAGGACGGACATGTATATAGAGGGGGAGAAGGTTGAAGGTGGGAGAGGTTTTTTGGATGGGGGAAAGAAAAGAAGTTTGGAGAACAGAAGTTGGGAGAACAGAAAGTTTGGCGAACAGAAGGAGTTTGAGAACAGAAGGAAAGACTGCTCTCGGGATTATCAGATTGTGGGCTCGGGGGCTTGGAAATCCTTTGATTTCCAAGGGCCAGCAAGATTATAGCTGGTCGGTAGGGTGGACACTTCAGTTTGGCTGTCTAAGGGGTTATAAAACCTGCTACAACTTACGGTTAGCATCAGCATCAGGTAATTTCCGTTATTTACTATTATGCTTAAACTTACTGTAAAAATGCATCACTTGCTATTTACTGATTTACTGCTATATACTGGTTTACTGCTATTTACTGATTTACTGAGTTGTGAAACCTATGCTTATGCTGTTGAAAAGAAAATATTAGTATGTTAGTCTATTTTAAATTACGAATGCAAGGTGATAAAAGAAAACACGACATTATACTAAATATTATTTAGGCACATTGCAATTCTTAGAAATTTACTTCCATAAACTGGTAAAGTTAAAACGTAGAGAATTAAACCATAAATTTTACACAGTGCTCTGCTGTAAAAACCAGAGCACTACAAGTGGCAGCATCCTCAAACACTTCCTAAGTTGCAGGTGGCAACTTCCCTATATTTGGGGTCATGATTCCCCAAGAAAGTGGAATCTGAGCAGGTGGCTCATTAATGACAGTAACCCAACAAAGACCTAGGCAATCTTTTAAATAGTACTCAATGAACTGAGCTGAGGGTTCGAATTATTCTGGAGGGATAATACATTCAGGTGAATGTTATTCAGGAGTCCCATTGAGGAAGAGGGAAATATAAAGTAAGGAAGTTGTTTGAGAGGAATGTTGCAGTAACTTGGTTCCATTGTAACTGTTTGGGCTAAGTGAATTATTTGCTGCACCTAGTTCCAGCCAGGGAGACCAGAGCAAGCTCGGGGGTCCTGAGAAGTGTTGTCTGGGCACTCTCCAGGAGTTGGTAGGGAGGAACAGCCTCCCATAGTTGTTGTTGTCCATAGACCAATACAGGTTCTACCATTTATTCTTTTATGTTTATTAAGAATGAATGAATGCATGTTGTATTTATTGTTAGTATGTCTGAGTAGTAATTAATTAGTTAGTAGATTGAATATCCCAGAATATCAGTAGTAATATTTTTAAAAGTTACTGTGATTTTCTGTATTGTTAGTATGAGGTAATATCCCTGTTTTATTTATATTAATGTATTTATAATTTAAGACAGAAATATCAGTAGTAATTGTATTCTGTATAATAATAAAATTTAATAAACAATAATAGGAATAGCAGTAAACTTTGAACAATCAAAATTACAGTATTTACACTCTGATAACTAATATTACAGGAGATTGTCAGCTATGTCATGTTATCTATAACAAGATACAAACCCTAAGACATAAATTTAGCTAGTATTGTTCTATTAAAGAAATTAATACACAAACCCTAACAAACAAATTTAACCAGTCATCTCTTGACAACTAAAATCATTTGCAGAACCCCATTTGACTCATATTTGAGCATAAGCAGTATAGTATTAACCTTCTCTAAACCCTTTATTTCAACAGAGTTATAATCACAACAAAAAGATTAAGCAACTAAACAAAATCATGACAGTGGTGTTTGAATTGAACCGTATCACTTTAGTTTTTACAATGAAAGGAACAAACTAAACAATTGTGTAGGAACCCTAACAGAAAAGCCATCCCACAGAATTTATTAACATTAAATAAACCAGTTATTGTTTTGACAAAAGAACTAACAGAACAATGGCTAGCTCGGTGTCGAGCTTAAACAAAACAGTATTTATTTTCCTTAAACCCTTTTATTTTTATTTTATTTTATTTTCACCACAGAATCAAAATCATATCGGAAAAACCAGCTTATAAACAAAATCACTACTGTACTTTCGGTTTAAACCCTATTATTCCAGACTTTACAGGTATTTAAACATTTAGAAGTATTTCAATGATTTCACCCACGGTCGTAGTTCATTTTCACTACATAAGAGATTGTAAAACGTAGAAACTATCCATGTATGTATTACAACAACCCAAAGGAACAGGAATACGATTTCATAAGTTATATTACCAAAACCTGGGTGTAAACCCTATACATTCTAAACAGAATAGTAAACAAAACAAAATTTAAGAGGTCATAACCTCACCTTCAGCTAGGCTCATGTCTCTTACATCTATCCATTAAATTACACAGTATGTTAACTACGGAAACCCCTCATTTTGAAGGTAAGATTTTAAATTACATTCTCGATCGAAAATCACAACACCCAAATACTACACAGGGTTAAACCCATACTATTTCATTCAAATATACAGTTAAAAGATGTATCAAGGCTGCCATAATTACTGTGGCTTTTCGGTCAAACCAAACCCTAACCCTACAGACAACCAACAAGGAGGATATGCCATGGTGAGAACCAGGCTTACCCGGAGACTCTCTCGTCAACGCTGGTGCCATCCACGCCTCCTAGAAGGGCCAGAGCGTGCCACGACAGAGTGGTATTTAGTTAAACCATAAACTTGTTAAACCATACCTTTTAACTAGTAGAGCGAAGAAATTAATTAAGCTTACCAGTGTTTCTGAAAGGAAACTCGTTTTCCTTTAACAGCTTGCTAAACCATGAACAGCACGAGCAGAATGAAGTGTAAAACCCAACTGTGTCACCAACAGAACGAGTGACAGAAGTGAAACCTTCCATGATGGAAGCTGTGACAAAACCAAATCAAATGATGCATACGAAGGAAGTCGTGACAGGGATAAGAGGAGTAGCAAAAAGGATAACCCTAGGTTATAACAACCTCACAGCTGCTAATAGAAAAACAAATGATTCCCAAATGATGCAATGGGCAAGCACGAAGGCTGGGAGCAGCATAGAGGCTGCTAGCATACAGTGTACGTGTAAGGTTCAGACAGGAGGGTTGCAGAGCGACCGAGCCCGAAGGCAATGGGAGAAATAACAAGTTTAGGGTTTAGTCAACGCTTTTTTATTACCAACACTTGCCACTGGAGCATCCATGTAGCAGTTTAATAATCTCCACGCAGTGGGTCAAAGAGCTATAGTTTCACAATGAGATTCCCAACAACTATTATCCAAAATGAAAATCATAGCATGGATGTTACATCATAGTTATGATGCATAGTTTCAAAACACCATGTAATCTTTACACAATGCCGTCGATTTTGCATTGTGAATATTCATACCTTGCCCTACAAACATTACAATCATGTATTGTCAATACTGATAAAGATTACGTTGAGATCCCCATTATTGTTTATTAAATAAAATTCAAATCTTGGGTAAAAACAAAATTATTGCATAGTTATCCGTAATGATAACAACACCTTAGTTCATATGTCATTATTATTTTTCATACAAAACTTTAAAGTCATGTCTTTAGATCTTGCATAATATTTATTGAGACATGGTCTTATATTTAAAACAAACTATGCATTAAAATGGCGCTTTAAGATTAATAATGAAGTATTGAATTGTTTTTATTTATAAAAAAAATGGTGAGAGTATGGTTAGAAATTGTAAATAACCTACTGTTCTTAAAATTCATTATTATAATGCCTTGATCCTAGTCTTACGTGATGAGATGAGAAATATAATAATTCTTTAAAGACTATACAATAATAGGATGGAGTTAGATATAGTACCAGTTGTTACTAACACATTCATAATCCTTGAATAGACCTAGATCCTATGTAAATAAACCTGGACATTGATACTCTCATGTTCGATAGTACCAGGGACGTATAAGTGAATTGTACGCTCAGCAGATTATGTAGATTACTATAACTATACTGGTTAACAGTATAGTCTGGAAAGATCATAATTGAAATCAATGATAGAATTGGAATAGTTTTTCAAGCTAAACCAATCCTGAAAATGATAAGAGGAGACATGTAATTTTACAGAATATCTGGTAATTGTTTGAGACAAGCAAAGTGTATTTATATTGATATATTCAAGTCCTTATAATTAAATGTTACATATCAAATAATCTAACGATAAACATAACTTGATACAATAACAATGGTGGAGTAAAAATTGAACTGATTATGATAATTCTGTCATACTCTAAAGCTCTAGTTAAGAAATTTATGCATATCAGGAATGGACCAATACTACATAGGACTATCTAATTCTTTTAAATTTCAAGAAAAACAGTCATCATATTCTCCAGTAAATTCAAATTCTCTATCAGTAAGATCTTGAGAGGTTCAGAGGCAGAGTGCTACCTTCAAACACCTGTTAACCTGGTTAGCATGCTTAGACTTCTTACTGGATGTTTTGGTACAACTATTTGATTTATAATACTTTAAATATCTAATGTAGTGACCCGTACATTACCTGTAAATCTGTAAGAGAAAGAAAATTTGATGCGTTAGCTCGAAAGCTAAGTCAGCCCAGTCTGCTATGGCATTTCCCCCTTGAGGTTGCAAAACATAAGACAATCAGTAACTCTAAAATAAAACTCATATTTCAATAACAGATACTTCAGACACAATTGTGATCATTTAATCTAATCAAAACCATTAAGTGACTGCATTTAATCATACTATATGCTATTTTCAAAATTTTCAAAATTTTCAGAAATTTTGGGTTATGTCATGTAGATCGGTTGGAAGGTGAATAACAGAAAGGGATTGTTGTAGGGCAATGCCCACCTGCAGAGATAGCCGATCAAAGCCAGCAGGAACGATTGTGGAATCCAAAGGAATTGGTACCGAAAGCTCAAAGTAAAGCGATGAAACGCAGGCCAGACCTGTCACATTTTGTGAATTTTGAATCATGTGTAAAGTGGGTATATAGTCTGAAGTGTTGTAACACCGAGGACGGTGTTATTCCAAGGGGAGGGGAATGTAATGTCCCTATTTTGACCCCATGGCATTAACATTATAACTGATGTAATATTGTTATGAAATCATGGCGAGGAGCTCAAGGCCAAGGCCTCGCCATCGATTTAGTGATGCATATGGTTTGCGTGATAGCAATGCACATTGAAAATTCAAATATCATGTAATATGCATTTGAATAAAAATACCCACAACTAGCTATGCAATGCAACAAAGAGATGGGGGCATGATTTCACAAGGAATTGGGAGGGAAAACATTCAAACCATTGAGCTAATCTGGTCAAGCCAAGTGTCAATGAGAGAACCCATCAAACCCTCAACTACCCATGTTGACTTTTGTACCCAACCATTGATTTCTCCCAAGAGTTGGTTGAGGTAGTTAATGCCTTGGGAATGGAGAGGTATGGCTGTCCAAATTCGGGTATGGGCAAGCCACCCTTTATGGAAAAATGTGTTTGTCTCCTTGGGCAAGAAAAGAGCCATGAATTTCTCCCCCAAGCCATGATCCAGGATCATTCCTTCTCCCTCACTAGTTTAGAGCTACCTGGGTGTTTTCCAGGCATGTTTGCTGTGTTTTGCTTCATTCTCCCAGTAGAGAAGGGCGTTTTTGTGTTGTATACCAGTGGGGAAGAAAGGAAAATCGAACAGGGGTTCGATAGAGACCGTTTTGGGCTGTTGAAGGCTGAGATATTTGGGGAAGAAATCATTTTTCCCTCTGTGGTTGTTCGCCCCATCCCACAATCCGTTTTTGGTTGGGAACGTTTTTGGGAAAACCCATGGCCATCTTATTTGTAAATCCCACTGTTTAAAATGTGTATCCCTACCCCCTGTTTGTGCTTACTATGTGAGAGAAGAGTATGTTGGGTATGGGTATGGGTATCCATGGCTTGGGCTTGAGCTTGAGTGCAATCATCTAGGGTTCAATTGTAGCCTGATAAAGCTAACTATGGACTGGCTTGGCTTAGATGAAATGGTTAATGGGCTGTGTGTGAGCTGGAATGTTCCCTTTCCTTGTGAGAATCATGCTTAGCTCAGGGGTGTCCTTTGGATGGACTTAGTATAAGTTGTCGAAGAGCCTATGGTTGGGTGGAACGTTGCAGTGACATTGCTAGTTGCTTGGGGCAGTTGCATAATGAAGATAAGTGTTTTCATGTCTATGTATTTACTTCTGCAATGCATTAATTTGATGACTATTTTGATATGATGGATGAGCATGAATTGTGTTTGTGGATTAGATTTAAATTCCGTTATGCATATTGCCTAATTTGTATCTACACACCAATGTTTAAATTGACTCGGATGAGTTTTATGGAAAGCCCCACAGATTGTTATCATGTTCCCTCTTTTATTGGGTCAGCAAGTGGGTGCATTACAGTAATGATGCCCCTCATGAAAGGAAGAAGTAGCTCAACCTTAATTGTCAAATTCCCAACAAAGTTCACCTACTATCCTAAGACCTCATGTGCACTAGAATATAAATCCATTTTTCCCACAACTATTTCCATGACTAAAGTTGCAAGGAACAAGAAAAAGTATTGTTTTATGGATTTATGTACTTAAAATTGATTCATTTGGTGAGGGTCCTTAAGCACTTAGATAGTTGGCTAGTGACTGAGCAAGTCAATCTAGTTGTTATGCCTCTGTAGATTGACTAGGGATTACTACCTACTATATGTTGGAGTATATGTCACACCTTTGGGAATATAATGTTGATTAACTGCTACTCATAATCAAACCTTGTGCTTGGGTTCAAATATTTAACAACAACTAAAGGTTTTGGTGTAAAAGAAAATCTTATAACTCACTTAATAACTTACTTTTTTGGGGGATTTCACTTCCACCTTTAATCAATTACATCAAACATTACATGAGATAAAGACCTCCCAAAAAATATTCTAATAAATAAAGAATATACCTAAAGATTGAATTAGCTAATAATACATGCTTAAAAGAAATATGGAATTGATTTATTCTTTTCCACCTTTGTCCTCATATAGGTAGACTCTTGAGCCGCAAGGTACCTATGCATGGGCCTTGGAGTAAGGGTGTTGTAGGAATTGGGGTTAGTATACACACATGCCTTCTATCTATACCCATACATCGGTAAAGCCTTTCTCAAGGCATGTAGTGAATAAATCCAACCATACAAGGCCTCAATGCAAATTTAAAAATTACTCACATACTTAAAAACATCCCCATAACTCATATTAAGCACAACCTAACAATGAACATTGAAAGACTAAGGAAATTGTTCATACTTACGTACACATTGAGATGCCTCACAAACAACTAACAATGAAGATGGGAAGACTAGAGGAAATTATTCATACTTACATACTCATTGCACTGCCTCACAAACTTGGAGAAATTGTTGTGCTAGAAGTACTTGGGAGTAAGTCTCGTGCGAATTCGGAGACTCTCTAAATATATTATTCGAAGGGCTCCATGTAGTCATTATTGATTCAGTGGAGCTATCGCCCACAACTGTCATGAATCTTGGTGAAAAATAAAGGCACAACATTTCTGCAGCTATTTTGAGATCCATCCATACAGTAAAACCTGAAAGCTAAAACCCAAATGGGTACATGGACTGAGCTTTGATGTGTTTCATACTCTTTCCCATGGATTCTGTTCGAGGAATCCCAATCCCTACCATATGAGTCCTTTCCCATCTTGCTAGGTTGACATGTTCAAGTATCGAACAATTCTCTTCTAGAGACCAACAACCCGAGCTATTTTAGGACATGGACCTACAACCATGTCATTTCAATCCAATGTATGCTATAGACTATAGTCTCTAAAGGGATTGCATTAATTCACATGCTGAACTTGGATATTATGTGCCCATCATTTGGAACACAAATGGATCCCATCTAGTGTAGCGATTAATGTCAGCAAGTGAAAACCCTGAAAACTCTGGATATTATGCACCCATCCTTTGGAACACAAATAGCTCCCATCTAGTGTACGTGTCGACATAGCATCATTAGTTAGATTTTACTTCGCATTGTTTCCATAAAACTATCAACCCAAACTCCCTTATACACCGGCCCGGAAAGGTGTAACCCTTGCCAGCAACACTTGTCGAGCAAGTGCAGTCTCACCCGAGGTGGATAAGAGGGCTATTGGAACCAAGTTTCCACAGTTATGTAGAGGATATGCGGACATTACTTTCACATTAACCAGATATTAGAACATTGACAGCATTTAACTCATGATTTGCATTATCCATAGTTTCTAACACATAATCAACACACTTAACAACATATTCGCATTAATCAACAAAAAACATTCACATAACACATTATTTATCATCATATCATTGCACAAAAGACATAATTAGTATCATAACCAAACATATTCATTCATTCATCAAACCTGCAAAATTAACCTCGTAGAACTGTCAATACATCATACTTATGGATACAAAACCAAAACCCGAAAGATAGGATCAACTCCAAAAATCTGATGCCCTTAGGCTTACAATCCTATTCTACTTATATGCTTTCATATTATTACAAAATGGTCCACATGACCAACTTGACTAATCTAACAAATCCTATACTTCCACAAATGTCGTGAAAGGTCCTTTTTCCACGGAATGACCCTTTCGCACCAGTCGGCTTCCGCACTTCCTGCGGATCTATCCCATGCCAACAGGCCCCCAACACAATCTTGTGGCTCGTCCCAAGACACCTTAGTGGGACTCTGTTGGTTTGTGCCCATCCTTTGTTGTACGTTGTTTCTGAATTCTTCTTGCTTTCTGGAACTCGTTGTTGCATAGTTCTCATTGATGTCTATCGATTGCTGATTCATTGTCATGTACTTCTTCCACTCATCCTCCAGTCTCTGGAAACCTTCATCATCTATCCTTGCAGAGACTGCTGAGCTGCGTCATATTTGTTCCATATTGAAGAGCAAGCCATCGACATCACCAAGGTAGGAAACAAGCCCGCTACTTTGGCACATCTGTTTCATGCCTCGGGTTGCTTCTTTCTGGGGCCAGGGGGCTATCCCCCCTGCCATTTTGGTGGACACCAACACCACGATACTTAAAATTACTCCCTCATACCTAGACATCTCGGGTGAAACTTCCTCTCTGTGACATCCGAGTGTCCACTCCTCTTCCTGCTCAAAGCGCTCATGTACACTTGCCATCCGGGCTCGCAGCGCACCTGGTGTGCTACCATGCAAAATGAAATGGATCATTTCCATAGCCTCCTTGGAATTCCTAGCTTATGCAATCATATGACCTACTCGCATTATATATCACTCTCGTCTGGTAACTATCTCTTTACTCCATTGATCCTCTGGTGTCTGCATTTATGCACTTCCATCTGCCTCGAATCTTATATGCAAATCCACACACCCAATTCATCAATTTTGTCATGATTGGTTTCCTATGTGTGTGGACCGAACTCACCATGTTGGTGATTGGGGACCATGCTTCTCTCATGTCCCAACCGTGCGAACTGTCTTCTGTGGTGCTACCGACCATGCTACCATAGTGTAGTGCCATGCGCCAAACGTGCGTGGTGCCGACACTGTTCCTGCCCAACTAATGATCAGACCCATCATTGTAAAAAAAAAATCCTGTCATCTGAATCAGTCCCATCTGCTAGAAATTTGAAATGTCTACTGAGTCGATAAGGTCGCGATCCTACCGTGGCCGTAGTCCTGACCCCAAGCTGCGATACATCCCCTCAATTTTTTATTTTATTATCTCGACATAGCGAATGCCGCTATGTCGATACGTCGTCGTACCGTTCGCTTCCCTTCTGTGGTAAATTTTTGTTGGTTTTTCCTTGTCGCTGTTGTGTACTTCTCGATGTTATTTGTCCATGTTTCTCCATCAGGCCTCGCACTTAATGCGGTTGGCCTATATTGTTGGTGTCGTGGTTCTGGTTGATGTGGTCGTGGCTTGATTGACTGCACATCAGATCTCTTTGACACTGTACCCGATGTCCTCACACCACAACTATCTATTGATTGTGATCCATGTGTATCTATGGGGTCTCCATCATGTTTGGGCTTTTCGATGATACTGTAACACTTTATTTCTGGTGTCGCGAGCCTTTGTAATACCATTGATTGTTCAATTGGTATGACTTCAACTATTTCCCTATGGATCTTTTGTAGCGCGGTGTGGATTAAGGTAGTGTTGTCTAAAAGTGCAAATGATTGGCTAAATGCATGTACCCACTCCTGTTTCACTTTTGGTCCCCATTGGTATTGGAAGGCATTCAGATGCTCTTGTCCATCATACCACAGGTGATCATCTTTTGTTTTTTCACCGAATCGAACCTCCATGAGGTGTCGGCATAGTGGCTAGGATGTGATACTTGATTTATGCGCTACCCACCATTCCGCAGGAGTAGCCTTCAAGGCTTTCCCCAGAGCCAATAGACGATGTGGATCAACCACTTTTTCCTCAAACTTGGTGAGAAACGTACCCAGGTTTGATGATCCCTCGTAGTTAGGAAATACATATTCCTCTTTGGCTACCCTTCACAGGGACTGTGTTATCCACGCACATATTTGAAAGGATACTTCATGCAACCGGTTCTACCAATTTTCAAGGGCCTCATCTGAGTCAGAGAATGTTGAACTGGTGTTGTTCCATTCTAATTTGCCATTCTTGGTGGGGATAACATAATCTTCAGAAATGTTATATAGACTGTCCCACCCTTCCGCTAATTCATTTCGATCAGGATCTGTATAGCATTGTCCTTCCACTGGATCAGGGGGTGCAGTGACTCTCATTTCCTGATTCTCAAAGGACATTATCCTTTTTCTTAAAGTTGATAATCTCTTGATTTTCCAAATCCCAGTCTATCCCCAGTAGTACCGGATAGCGAATGGTGTTATCCACAATCTCAATGACATCGAAGTCCGCATATGTTCTGAGCCCTTCGATTTCAACTAGAAGTTGACACACCCGATCGAGCGGGGTGAACTTACCCTGGTTCGCTAATTGGAGCTATACTGGTGATGAAGTAATCTGTGGCTTTCCCATCATCTCCCATGTCTGGTTAGTCATGATATTTAAATCCAAGCCCAGATCCAGAATAATAGAGTCAACATCAACTTCTCCAATCTGCACTGACATTCGCATCTCTCTTCCTGACTTTCTTTTTTTATTCGATTAACTCGATGTTCTATTCATGTGTCTCCTCATTGTTGTAGTATACTATCTATTTCTTCTAGTGCATCTAGGTCTTTTTCTAATTCCAGACAACTTTCCAAGAAGGATCCCAAGGTATTTGTCATCCTTCGTGACTTTGTCGAATCGAACATCGGTGGCATGTCATAGATTTCTTCTTCAACGAATGGAGTCCTCCTATTCCTCATTGCCTCCTGTTCTTTTAAGAATACATCCCTTTGGATTTGACATCAAATGTGACCTTATCTCGTTGTTGTTGTGTTTTTCCAACATTAGTGTGTGGTTTATCACCACCTATCATTGCCCCTCCTCTTATTACTATTCCCACCCTCACCTGGTCACTCCTGGCTTCCGTCGATATCCTTTGCATAGCGGATGGTGCATTCTGATTATTCTGGATCTGTTGTGGGGTGGATGCTTAGTTTTCCATTTCATGATGAACTGGGAGCAGTCCTCCACACTGTGATCTACAACACTGCAATATGTACACAGTGGTAGTGGATTTGGAAAATCTCTCTGGTAGTGCCCCTGCTGTCCACAATTGTAACAGATGATTGGACCTCTCTCGCATCCAACCATTCCTCCACATCTCATACCTCGGTATCCGCGGAATCCTCCTCCGAAACCTTTATTTTGTGGCACATATTGTTGAGACTACGGTTTCCCGTATAGTTGTTTCCCATACTGTGGCTGGACATGCGGCGGTGGTGGATACTGCGGGTGCCTATATTTCCCTTGGTCATCTTGCTGCGGCTGGTTAAACTATGGCTGACTATACTGCGATTACTGTTGTACCGTTGATGGTTCTTCTCCTTTCATGAAATATGCGTCACATGTCCATTCTTGCAGTAGATCATAGGCCCTACAGTCATGCTCGTGATGGCCAACCGATTGACAAAACTTGTAGTATAAGCTCGCTGGCTTTGATACCATCTTTTGCAGATATACACATTGCTACGGTCGATGCCCTCTGGTCTGATAAACCATACACCATGCCATGCCTCCTTAATGAAGGGGGTTTGGTTCCCTTAACTACAAATACTCATGAAATTCTGGGAAATTGTCCTTGTGGTGCCCCTTGCCTCTGCATCTAGTACACCATATGTCCGCACGGGTTTCCTTGCCATTCTTGATATCCTCCAATTGAACTGTTAAGTTGGCCAACTGTGCCTATACTCTGTCCATTCCTATTCCTGCTTCACCAATTGGTGAAGCCTCTAGCTTCAACGTGATCTCTAATGCCTCTGCCTGTGTTGCGACCTTCTACTACATAAGTGGCCCTTGGATATGCGATACCAGCCCTGCGATGAACCATTCTTTGTGTTGTAGTTCATTTATTGGAAAGCTCACATTCGTTATCAACGTCTTGTATCGCTTATCGAATTTCGACACCGACTCATTTGGGAATTGCTTACACTCCTTAAGCTCGGTGACATATTGCAACTCAGATTTTGTTTTGTTTAAACTAATCAATCATTATCATTCTGATTTGCACCAGTGTTTTGGCTGTTGTTCCCGTTGGAACCCTTACAAACTTCATGTACTAGTCTAACGCCCGATCGCTAAGGGTCGTCGCTAATTGTCCAATCTTTCTAACATTGTCCTGAACCTGCATCACCATCCGGATAGCTTCGCATATAAAACAATACTATTCCGGATCCTCGATCCCGTTCCCCTAAAATGTCGGCATATTTGCCTCATCTGCCATCCTACCATTGCTAGTATTCTTATTTACTGAAGCACTACTCTTGTCGTTGAACGTGGGGCAACTCCACGAATATTTTGGATTTTTTCCTATAAAATTTTGAGTAGTGTGCGGGGTCAAAGGTATGTGGTAACTTAGAATTTGGCCTTTCTCTACCTCTGGGGTAGCCTGCTCGACGTCTCCTTCACAATAAGGTCGCTTCCTTCCATGTGGTCCTATTCCGCAGTTCTCTGTTCTGGTCCTCTTAGGAGACTCTCTCTTAGTCCTCCTCTTCTTCTCAGGACGCCAGATTATTGCTCCACTCCTCAAGAGACCACACTCTTCGTTATCTTCCCTTTCAAACTCGTCGTCACTCATGTCTATCTACCACATCTTTGCGTCAAAATTGCATTTACGCGATACCTTCACCTTCCAAAACCAATTCTTCTACTCATGAGAAGACATCCTTAATATTCCCTTTTCGCAGATCAACATTTTAATCCATAGTTTTAGTGATGACAAGAATCTTCCTCTTGATGATAGTATCTACAACGAACTCAGTTATGTACCCTTCAAGGATACTATCTACACAAAAATTAACAGCTCGCGATACCTTGTTATTGACCTGCATCAGCTGTCACACAAACTCTGGGGTCCAACACTCGGGTTCAGTGTTGTGACAGTGGTTCTTGCGAAACGTCAACTGTGCTAGCCACTCATGCAATACCATCGGGAAGTCGTATAAAAATATTTTGTGAATGTCTAAGTAAACGTATTTTTCTAACCACTCAGTTGCTGTCTGTTTAGGGTCTCTCTTCTCACTTTCTGCGAATTCTTCTGCCTTCTTGTCGAACCACTATTGGATCTCTGGTTTTGTCCGGTGCCACAACATATCCTCTTTCTTCTTCCTTAGGGTCCTGACAATGGAACCATTTGTTGACATAGTGTCTTTCGACAGGGTTCACTTCGCACTGTTTCCAACAAACTATTAACCCAAACTCCATTATACACCGGCCCGGAAAGGTGTAATCCTCCGTAGCAACACTTGCAGAGCACGTGCAATCTCACCTGAGGTTTTTAAGAGGGCGGCTGGAACCAAGTTTCCGCAGTTATGTAGAGGATATGCAGACATTACTTTCACATTAACCAGATATTAGAACATTCACCGCATTTAACTCATCATGTGCATTATCCATAGTTTCTAACACATAATCAACACACTTAACAACATATTCACATTAATCAACAGAAAACATTCACATAACCCATTATTCATCATCACATCATTGCACAAATGACAAAATTAGTATCATAACTGAACATCTTCATTCATTCATCAAACCTGCAGAATTATCCTCGTAGAAACCGTCAATACATCATACTTGCGGATACAAAGCTATAACCTGAAAGATAGGATCAATCTCCAAAAATCTGATGCCCTTAGGCTTATAATCCTATTCTACTTATACGCTTTCATCTTATTACAAAATGGTCCACATGACCAACTTGACTAATCTAACAAAACCTATGCTTCCACAAAAGTCGCAAAAGGTCCTTTTTCCGCGGAATGACCCTTTCACACCTGTTGGCTTCCACACTTTTTGTGGATCTATCCCATGCCAATAGTAGGGATTAATGTCAGCAAGTGAAAAACCGTGAAAACTCTATTATGTTTGAGAAAACTGATCTAGATGTAACTTTTGTGAATTTTGTCCTTCCTGATATAGCTGAAGAAGGAAATGAGCAGGTCCACTTGCCAATTGTTGTTCTACCTTATTGCATGCCACAAAAATAGGTCACATCCCACCTCTTCGCTCGACACTACGCTAAATTCTTAATTACGTTTTAACTGGCCTAAGAGAAGATTAACGAACAATCATGCACCGAGGTGGGACTATTAATGCTTGTTATGCTAAGTAAGAAATTGGAAAGTCTATTCACCTTATGATATTTAATATACTCTTTTCTTAAAGTAGCTTCTAAAAAGGACCTATTTGTTATTTTTACCTTAAATAGACAATCATGGAAAATTACAATTCATGAGCATGTGAACAACATGCTCATATTGCCTTGCTAGAAAATAATACTCCACTTGGTTTGGTTTTCATTCCCTCGTATCAAATTCATCATGTGTCTATGAATGCTTTATAAAACCACTTACAACTCATCATAAAATGAGAGCTTGGATTTAGATTAATGATTTTTCAATTTTTATGGACTTGGATTATTTTTTAAAACTCTAGGTCATGAGTGTGTGGATAGTGAAGTCACATTGATTTTGCCTAAAAAAAGGTCTTGATGGATCTTATAGCACTTAATTATGATGCTTTATTTGGTTTTTATGTAGTGTGA
The DNA here is from genome assembly GCA_027924585.1 of Larix kaempferi. Taxonomy (NCBI): domain Eukaryota; kingdom Viridiplantae; phylum Streptophyta; class Pinopsida; order Pinales; family Pinaceae; genus Larix; species Larix kaempferi. The sequence goes on from BSBM01000209.1 coordinate 8,442,845, forward strand.
CGAAATTCACCATGTGTCCCTAAATGCCTTTGAGTGTTGAGTTTAAATCATCATAAAATAGGAATTGAGACTCTGATCCATGAACTGTCAATTCCATTGGATTACAACTAGGGGAACCCCTATTCTATGATTCCACATGTAAGATATTTTTATAATTGACGATTTCCAAAACTAGGGTTTTAATTAGTAACATGTAGTGCAATTTTGCATTAAAGAGTCAATTCTTGAAAACTCTGGTTTGTGAGCATGTGGACAACTTCTTCACATTAGCCTTGCCCAAACATACTTGTTGGAGATCACAACATCCAATTATGTTTCTATAGACCAAATTCACCATGTTCCCTTGAGGACCTAGATACAATAGAGGAACAAAATGCAATTTTACAATTGGAAATATGTGTACTAATATGAATACATGCGTCTAATAAATATTAAGTTAATATTTTGAATGTATGACATACACAAGAAGTATCATCACACATGATTTGAGAGAGAAATATGAGGGCATTAGGTCGTAAGGGTTTGGAAAGCTAAGGGTGGGTCACTTCAACCCAGCAGGCTTAGGGATGGAAATATGATAGTTTATGAAGAATATTTAGTTTGAAATTAATGGCTTAGATACCTTTAATTATTAATTTTTTTAAGGATGATGGATGCACATGGAAAATTCCTTAGACCATGCTAGAGACCCAATATAATTGATATTTATGAAGGCATACTTTTGTGAAAAAAAATAATGGATTGGATCGTAAATGGGAGATATAAGGCATATGAATAATGCATGTTGTAGAACATGAAAGTAGACAATCATTCTCCAAGTAAAGTTAAAGGAGCAAGAAAAATACATATCAATATGGAGTTAGGCAAGTGTGCAACATAACATGTAACTGAATTGGAACCATGTGAGTTTAGAAGTTATGTACTTTTATCGAATATATATGCTACAACTTGTAGGTGGGAGGATACAACAAAGGTGACGACAATGATTGAAGAGAGAGAGGGGCGAAAAAAGGGCCTACATGCACTTGGTTTGTGGCGAAGAATGCCGTATATGCTTTTGTTAGAGACAAATTGCATCGAAATATTCTAGTCATCAATAATCTTCACATTTGTGGTGATTGACATGAACATGCCAAATGCATTTCCAAGGTAAGTCACATGGAAATTATTCTATGAGATGTCAATCACTTCCATCATTTCAAATGAGGATTGTGCTTCTGCAAATATTATTAATGATGTAAAGATTATTGGTGATGTAGATAAATACATGAAAGTAGAATACACACAAAATACAATTCATTAAAACTAACAACCTGTATAAAATAGTTGAATAAAAAATGGCATTTGTGATAAATACATTGAACCAATGTTTCTGTTTCATAAATGTTGAATCTCGTAATAGAAATGTAAGGATTGATCGTCTAACAAGATAATTAAAGAAAGATTAGCCATGATGCAATGTAAGATTACCATTTTTAATTGGGATAAACAAAATTTGTTCTACTAAGTTAATCATAAGGTTAACATCTAGTGACGAAGCACCGAAAACATAACTTACCTTAATGGTGTCCAACTTGTAACTAACAACCAACACGTTTTTATACGATAGTAAATAAAGTGCAAAGCATTTTAAACTCCAACTTATAACCAACAACTAACACGTTTTTATAGGATAGTGAATAGAGTGCAAAGCATTTATAAACTGTCTAGTTGATTATACATCATGATTAGAAATACAAATAAAAAAATTATATGTTATGTATGTGTATCTTAAAAAGGGTAAGATAACTTATTTTATTAATATATTTTGACTATTTTAAAAAAATAAAAATTTACAAACTCTTATATGGGACGATCTATAGTTTTTTTAATGTTAATATATGCATGGATGCTGAAAATCTTATGTACCTCTAATAACACTTAGTATTGCACAATATAAGTGTTTGTCAACGCATCTTATGCAACATTAACATTTAAAAATTAGTTTTGACAATTTAACCTATTAACCTATAAGCTAGAAAGGAAATCTTAATGTATTCAAATTTAACCTATAAACATTACTTTTGTTTCAGCGGAAGCATATAAACATTACTTCATGGGCTTGTCATGGACAGTTTATTTGTTTATTGCAAGTTAACTTTATCATATATATATATATATTAATTGGTGCATAATTTGTCAGCAACCATTTAAAAAAAATCATTAATCTCCACCACATATATATCAATTTTGAAAATGGCTGTAGCTGTAGCATCATCTTCCCCATATAGCTTACTCCGGCGCGGCGCACACATTCATATTCTTACTTTTACCAAACGTTCCATCGGACTTGCACGCCGACGGACCGTTTCATTATTTTAAGATTTGACAACCCTTGTGTAGTAAAGATAGCTACGTATAATTATTGAAAAACTTTTGGATAATGTATTAAATAATAAATAAATTTAGGAAAATATTATTAATTAAAAGTTAATGCTAAAATATATAAAAAAGTTGACTTAAATTTAGCAATAAATTATATATAAGAATGGAGTAATAACTATGAAATTAATAAAAATAAACAATCATGGTCTAAATATCCAAAGGGATTGGATTCACTGATGATGAGGAATCTCAAGGTTTAATCTTCATGAAGGCATATAGCTTTAAGGTTGTCATTGGTCCACCCAAATGTAGTGGTCTAGTGTGTGAGGTTTTTATAGCATTTTTATGCACACATAAGTGGGTTAAAGGCTTATGAGAAAATCAACTTTGATCTTAGCATTTACACAAAACAACCATACTATGTTTCTATAGTTACAGATACAATGTAAATATTTTGATTATGAATGTGTAAATGAATAGAAATTAAGCTACAACATATGTGCTTTGTTTTTTAGACTCGGTTTTATAATGGACAAAAACAAACAACAAACACACACACACACACACACACATGGGTTTGTGGAAGTTAATGCAGGTCTCTATTCACTTGTTAGATGCAATAGAAAACTGAAAAAATACGCATATGCCAACATACACAATAAATCTTACTTTGAGTAACAAAGATAAAATGTAGGAAATTGAATCACGTTTTCGAATATATAAATTTTATCTATTGATAATGTTCATAACTATCTAAAGTTTGATATTTTCTAAGAAACACTTTTTTTTTTAATAAATTATAAGGTATATGTTTTTGTGGGTGTAGCTTTTGAGTGCCTAAATGATTGAATTGACCTACAAAAATTGGTAGACATATACAGAACAACTAGTACAAGTTCGGGGCTATTATTCCAAAATAAAATTAATAATTAATATTTATGTTTTAATTATCTAAGTGATCGAACCTAAAAAATAATAAGCCAAGGGTAGTTTTATCCTTTGAAGGTCTTAATGCAATAAGCATGAAATGGTTTTTTTATAGCATGCAAAGTTTAGTGTCTAGTAATGCAACATACATTTTTTTTAATGCTTGAGAAACGAAAAAGATATGGAAAAAACACTAACAATTTGTTTTTTGAGTTATAGGGCCAACATACAAGAAAATAAGAAAAATATATTAAAAAAACAATTACACAGTTGGAATCTATAGAAAATGCTATATGGGTCTAAATTTTCATAAAAAATTATGGTGTGTAGCATAATGTAACTAGTGGTAGCATACTTTAACCAATGATAAACCACAGGCATGTTGAGATAATGGATGAAATGCTCAATAAGCAAGGGTTTACCACATTCCATGACATAGGTTTGGTTAATCCAAAGCAGACACATAGGAACAAGGATGACACATCAACACGTGTGGAGGGTCAGTCCTACTACTATGAAACACGTACACATTTATTTTCTATTCAAATTGATGAGCTGATGAAAAAAATGTTTCATGATAAACAAAATGCACACCCAATATTCAGTTACAAAAGACATATGCGCTATGTATTGAAAAAACGTGTACTCGATTTATAATCCTAAAACAAATAATAGTACAATTACATTGTATGGTTTGGTGATGATAACATAAAAAAGAATTGGATAGCTATGTAAATAAAATGAACATCTTTTGACATGGATTTGGATGGCTACGTATATAGAATGAACATGTTTTGAATGTGTTGCACTTGGAAACTTGATGTATTAGACTTGGCCTGGTGATGATACCAATAAAAATATTTGGCATGTTAGCCTTGGTTTGGAAAGGACAACAATAAAAAGATTTGGATGGCTAGGTATATAGAATGAACATATTTCATGAAGAAAGCAAATATGAATTGGTGTGTTACACTTGGCTTGGCGAAGATAACATGAAAAATATTTGGATGGCTATAGTATATAGAATGACACTAAAGATTAATAAGGGTTAGGGGGGATGGGGTTGATACAAAAAGAGAGGAGTACGGGAGGAGGGGGAGAGAGAGACAGGGGAGTTTGGGGTTTAGGGAGGAGTAGGGATATTAGAAAGAAAGGGGGGTATAAGTGAGGAGTGGGGTTGTTTGGGTTAGAGAGAAAGAGATGGGGGGTGGTTAGTTGCAATGGGAGGGAAATGATGTCCGAGAAAAAGATAGAGGGGGGATTAAGAGTAGGAGGAGTAGGAGAGACATAGAGAGGGGGTGTATGAGAGAGATAGAGAGTGGAGGCTGGTTTTTAGGAGATTATGGGAAGAGAGAGGGGTGGTGTTAAGGTGTTGGAGGTAGAGATAGAGGGGGTTGTTAGGAGATTTTGGGTAAGTGGATCAAGGGAGAAAGAGAGTCAGAGAAGAGGTTAATAAGGGTTAGGGAGAGTATGGGAGTGAGGGAGAGAGAGAGAGGAGACAAGTTAGTGTTAGGGGGATGCATAGGAATGTGTGTGTGTGTGGGAGAGAGAGAGAGAGAGAGAGAGAGAGAGAGAGAGAGAGAGAACAAATGGTGTGGAGGTGTGTTAGGGGTTAGGTGTAGGTGGATTAGGGGAGTGTGAGAGGGGGTTAATAAGAGTTATGGGGAAGATCGAGGTGGGGGAGAGATAGAGTGAGCAAGGATGAGAGGGGTGGGACTTAGCTTGGTGATGATAATAGATGAGAACATTAAAAATATTTGGATGGGTTTGTATAGAGAATGAACATCTTTCATGAAGAAAGTGAATATGACTTGGTCTGTTAGACTTGGCTTGGTGATGATTTAACATGAAAATGATTTGGATTGATAGGTATGTAGAATGACACTAAATATTAGTAAGTACTAGAGAGAGAGAAAATGGTGTGGAGTTGTGTTAGGGGGTTGGGGGACAGAGAGAGGGGTAGGGGTTAGGTGTAGGTGGAGTAGGGGAGTGTGAGAGGGGGTTAATAAGAGTTAGGGGGAAGATCAGGGTGGGGGAGAGAGAGAGTGAGCAAGGATGAGAGGGGTGGGACTTGGCTTGGTGATTATAATAGATGAGAAGATTAAAAATATTTGGATGGTTGTGTATAGAGAATGAACATCTTTCATGAAGAAAGTGAATATGGGCTTTCTCTGTTAGACTTGGCTTGGTGACATTTGACATGAAAATGATTTGGATGGATAGGTATGTAGAATGACACTAAATATTAGTAAGTACGAGAGAGAGAGAGAGAGAGAGAGAGAGAGAGAGTAATGTGCCAACCAGGACTGATGATACACTAACTAACTCTCCTACAAGACTCAAGGTAAAACAATGAAATCTGGTGACTAGTTTGATTGTAGGTAGGTAAAATCAAAGGACTCTGGAAGGGATGAGGATCATGCCAGCTGATAAAACCTTTGAAAAATGTACTAGTACGATTAATGTTTCGAACATAATCTAGTTTTAAATCTACTCCAAGGCTCCTAGGCACCCCAACATATGCAAACTAGAACTTCAACTAAGCATTGACTTAGAACTAATGGTGAGGTATTTTGACCTGGGGAGGCTAAATAAAATTAAATTAAAGTCAATTAAAATCCTAGGTTTGCTCCAGAAATTTTGGGAAGGTTATGATGAGGTCTCACAAACATACAACAAACATTGCCTTCCAGGATTCCACAACTAGTAAAATTCAAGAATTCGCAAACAGTCAAGACGGCTCGCGAATTTCTGATCTTAAGCTTGGAATGAGTCATTTGTAATATTAATTAAAAACATAAATATAAATAACTTCACTTGGACCAATAATCCTTCATTTACCAAACAAATTCTGAAGACTACCTCATTTTCATTGAAATCTAGACTAGGTGCAAGAAGAGGGATTGGAATAATATTTTTATTCATTAAAACTTCGGAAGTGACATAATAGGTCCATTATTACATTCATATAATCCATAAGTAGCTTATTAATACATCATATAGTTCTCAGGAAAGAGATACATCAAGAACAAACTCTTTCATCAAGAAGGACCAAGAAAATACTCCTAGATCTGTATGGAAAGCTATCAAATCTCTGTCACTGGCTCACAATCCACTGGTGTAGACTTCAAGACTGGAAATAACATCAATGAAAATTTATTTATACCATAATCCTCTCACATAAAGCAAAGGAACATCTCCCAGCTTGGACTAGGGGCACATCTCCTAAGTCACTAAGGCACAATTCCACTCACTCCAATTCTCTAAGTGTCAAAAGATGTGATAGTGGTGCACTCTCCTTATTTTATGTATGGAATATGAATTGAGGAGAAATTATCTTAGTCTAATGCATCGTCATGGATTGATAAGGAAATATTTCTTTCATAGTTTTCTCCTTTTCTACTTTGCTTTCTGCATTTACCTTTTCTACTTTATATTTTCTATCATGCTTTGCATTTTACTGCTTTTTTTTTCTTTTCTGCCTTATCCTGCTTTTCTTCCTTATACTGCTTTTCTGCCTTATCCTACTTTTCTAACTTTATCGTGCTTTCTACTTTTGTGCTGCTTTCTGCTTTATGCTGCTTTTCCTAAATTTTTGCTTCATTTATGCTTTGTACAATCTTTCTTTATTTTTCCTGATTTTCTAGCTTTGGATGCTTTCACCTATCTTTTCTTGCAGTTCATCTCTTTGGTAAACCTTATCCTCTAAGGCACACTTGTGGAGCATTATCCACTTTATTTCAAAATAAAAATACTTATTTGATGAAAAGTAATTATTCTTAAGTGCATATCAAACTTTAGGAAAAAATAAACTACACTCCCTAATTAATTAAATGCCTGCACTTTCAAAATTAAACCCAGGTAAATGAAGTTGTCTCCTCAACCCAAGGGATTACTGTGTTAGGAACTTAATCCAGTAATCATCATTGAGGGGATATGAAAGTCCTCCCCTCACAATATTGCTTGTCCTCAATTAATTTCAAACTAGGATGATGTAAGATGTGTTATCATTCCCAAGTAGCATCCTCACTAGGAAGTCCTTCCCATTGCACCAAGAAATCCTTAATGATTCTACTCCTTAGCTTCTTCTCTCGAACCTCCAAAATATTTTCTAGAACTATAACCAAATTTCCTTCATCATCAAGGGGAGGAAATTATTCTGAAACCTTAAGTTGCTGCCCTATTTCTTTCTTCAAACAAGACACATGGAAAACATTGTGAATCACACATCCTCGAGGCAATTCTAGCTCATAAGCCACTTCTTCGATCTTTCTTAGGACTTGGTAGGGACCATAGAACCTTGGATATATCTTCTCATCCAATTTAGAATTCAATCAGGATTGTCTATAGGGTTTCAACCTCAAATATACTTGATATCCTACTTGGAAAGTTCACTCCACTCTATGCTTGTCTACTTGCATGTTTTGCCAATTCTGTGCTACCCGCAAGTTGTCTTTGAGAGTTCTGAGTAAGTATTGACTCTCTTGGAGCCAATCCTTTTCCTTTTGTGGATTTGAATCGCCAAATATCAGTTCAACAAAAGTGAGTGCATCATATCCATATAGGGCCTTGAATAGTGACATTCCAATTGAAAGATGGAAAGTAGTATTGTAACAAAAATCTCTCAAATGGAGCCAAGTAGTCCATGACTTTTGCTGGCCATTAACATAGTTTATCAGGTATCCTTCTAGCCATTGGTTCAATCTTTATGTTTTTCCATCATTCTGTGGATGTTACATTGTACTCATGTCCAAACTTGTCTCCACTAACTTGAATGATTCTTGCCAAAAATGCTAGTGAACTTGCTATCTCTATCACTGATAATGGACTTGAGTATGCCATGAAGTTTGAAAACTTATTTGATGAAAAGTTCAGCCAATTGGTTGGATACAATATTAGTTTTGACATAAAATAAATGTGCATATTTAGTCAATCTATCAACAACACCAAAAATATTGTCTTTACCTTGGCTTTTCGGAAGTGCCATGATGAAATCCATCGATACACTTTCTCATTTCTGCTCAAGAATAAGAATTGGTTGTAAGATTCCAGCTATATGAGTATGCTCTAGTTTGTTTTTCTTACATGCCACACATGATCTAACATACTATATCACTTCCTTCTTCAGGCCCTTCCAAGAGAACCTTTCCTTCACTTTCCCGTATGTCTTTACAAACCTTGGATGTCCTGCTAGGGGTGCATCATGAGCAACCTCTAGGATCTTCTTCTTTAATGAGGATTCTAGAACCAAAAATATCCTATCTTTCATGTTCCCATTTTGTTAGCACCATGAATAATATCGAACCCGATGGATCCTAGTGACAGATTGAATTAATTAATTAATGAGGGGTTAAGATGAGGAACTTAATTAATTAGGAGTGTGCATTTAAATTTATCCATAGTTTGCTACCTGCTTGGAATAAATAATTATGGAGCATTTAATATTACTGGTGCGATTAATATTTTTATTTGTTATGTTGAATAAATGGAGAAATTGGCCCACAAAAGAATTAGTGGATAAGGTTGGAGGAATTACTTTGAGTAGAAGCCAAGTAAGCAATAGAGTCCAAAAATGATGCAAAAAATGAGAAAAGAGGAATATTTAAGGAAAAGCAGCATAAATCAAGAAAGCAGGATAAAACAGGAAAAGTAGGAAAGTTCAGAAAAGAAGGAAAGTCAGAAAAAGAGGAAAAAGAAGGAAAGCCAAAGCAAAGCAAAGCAAGGAAAGTATGTCCACTCATGGGTGAACTATTCTCATAGGTCAGCAAGGCAGGTAACTTTTTCAAAAGGTCAACATAAATTCTATAAAATAAGGATTCCAACTCCATTTCACATCTTTTTCTATTGTGAGAAATTTTATGAATGCATTTATGCATCCAAGGCTTGGGAGGTGTGCCCCTAGTCAAGCATGGGAGATGTGCCCCTAATTTATGTGAGAGGATGATGGAATCCAGCCATTATCACTGAGTGTATTTGCATGTAATGAATTTGAACAGGTTGACTTGGAATTTCTAAATCATCTTCACCAAAGGCAGAGATCGAATTCTTCTTCTTTCTTCTATTCTACAACTAGTTTCTTAGTGGCAAGAGGAGAGACTCTTCTATCATCTTCTGAGAGGCATAATGGCCTATTTCTGATTTAATAACAGAGTATGTAATTTTCTAATATTAGTTACTTCAATACAAATTACAAAATTTTGATTTCTTCTCCAATTTATGCACCCTTTTTAGATTTAGCTAGAATTTGACTAGCTTTCAATGAATGATTCATAAGTCAATGCGTAAAGGTACAAATGAATTCATTCTAGTCCCTTTAGTTATACAACATATCATATGTCATGATTAAATTACTTTTTCATAAATTCTATTACCTTTGACAATTTTTTGGGAATCCAGAAGTCAAACTAGTTGAGTTGTTCTGAATTGCCATTTTACTAGTTTTGTTGTAAGACTTGTCCAAATATGAATATAAATTTTTGAGATGATATTTAATGATGCAATTATTGTAAATGAATTATAATGAACCTCTCTGATGTCTGCAACAACCTTCTCCAATCCTCAGTCAAGTTTCCTACCCATACTAGTATACATATGCTGAGAACCCCATGATCATTGGAGTAGAGTTCAGACGAGCTGTTCTTGAAATCATAAATGGTCTCATTACATTTTTCATAGGTATAAAATCATATCATAACCTTCCATCCATCCATATCCTTTGATATTTCCCATCTCCAACAATTCTAGCCTCCACAATCACTGTTTTAGTCAATTTTGAGAAGTCTTGAGTTTTTGTGCCACAATCTTAAGTTTGTGTATTACACTATACTTATGATAGATGATATCATTGAGAATATTGTAAGTATCATCATGAGTTATTCCATCGAATAAATCATAAGCAAACTAATTCTTTGTATACTCTACTCCTAGATGTGCTTTCCAATAACCATGAAAATTTATCAATGCAAAGGTTGGTTTTCTAGAAAGCACATTAGCGATAGTGTTCATCTTACCCTTCTTGTATTCAATGTCAAATTCAAATTATTGAACCTTGCTTACCCACTTTTTTTTCCTATCATTCAACTCCTTTTGGTTTGGGAAGTGTCTCAAACTGTTATGAATAGTCTTGATGATGAACTTACCACCCACAAGATATTGTCAAAAATTGACTAGCACATGCATGATGGCTAGAATATCCTTATCACAAACTAAATATAACCTCTAATGGGGCTACAAATTCCTACTTTCAAAGGCTAGGGAATGCTTGTTTTGCATCAATGCTTCTTGAATCCCATTCTATGAAGCATCACATTCAAGAACAAAAGTTTGAGAGAAATATGGATGTGCAAGAACATGACAACTACTCAATACCTCCTTCATCTTATTTAATGCTTGTTCAGCCTCTTCTGACCAATTGAAGGCTCCCTTCTTAGTAAGGTATATTAATCGAGATGTTAACTTTGAAAGTCTTTGACAAACTTCCGGTAGTAAGTGCATATCCCAATAAATCCTCTCAATTCAGTGAGATTATTAGGACTTGGCCAATCCAAAATGGTTTCGATCTTCTCCAAGTGAACCTTAACTCCTCATTTCCAAATCACATGACCTAGATATAGAATCTCAGTCATTCCAAACTCACACTTGGATAGTCTTGCATAGAAAGACTGATCTTCCAAGATTGTTAGTACAACATCCAAATGGTGCAAATGCTACTCCCAAGTTCTACTATAGATTAATATATCATCAAAGAAAACAAGAACAAACTTAAGGAGCTTCGTTCTAAGCACTCTATTCATGCAAAAGTGAAAAGTTGCAGGTGCATTAGTTAGGCCAAAAGGCATAACCAGGAACTCAAAGTTCCCATGTTGACACTGGAAATCTGTAATGTACCAACTTATGGTTGTGATACAAAAACTATTTTCTTCTCAATTTTAATTAAAACAATGGCTAGGGAAGCTAGAATTACTGCAGATGGGAAATATCAGAGGCTATGGAAGGGTGTAAGGTTATGATGTGGTATGATATCTTTGCAAAAATTAATAAGGCCATTGATGTTTCAAGAGAAGCAAGCTTCAATTTACTCCAACGCTCCTGGGCCACTCAACATATGTAGACTAGTATGGATGATATATTTAAATGAAGCCTGGGGATGGATGTTTCTGAACTTACATAGGTTAAATATCAATTCATAACATCCATTTAACAGTAAAAAAACATTCCATAAAGTTTCAAAGAGATCTGAGAAAGTCTCACATAAACACGCATAAAATTGCCTTCTTGGACAGCTTAGCTAGTGTGAATTCAATATTTCCAAACAAGATTTAGAGGCTCACAAATTGATGAACTGAAGCATGGGATGTGATTTTTGGCATATTATTTATCTCCAGGAACAATAATTATTTCAATTGGATACGTTCTCATGCATTTATTACTTGCAAACTGGAAACTAGTCAAAATTTAGGAAAATCTAGAGAGCATGTAGAAAATGAAGAAAAAATCAGAATTCTGCAAACTGAAACTTACTGAATGATATCATAGATTTATATTCACTATTATTACATCATATAAGAGCCATGAGGATGCTCATATAATTGGATAAACATTCCTCCTCTCCTACACAACAATCTAGCTCTAGAAATTCATAGGAAGCTTGGAGATTTGAACTTTGAACTGTATGATGTTTTTTATGAACTTCAAATTCGACTTGATCAGATATTAGATATTCAGATACTGATTCATGATCAGAGAGATCATCAAGAAGGGTGAATGCATCAGTCGGCTTGCTGTAAAAATGGTTTGGACCAATCCCTTCATTTTGTTTGCCAAATCTTTCATCCAGATGGGCCCATAGCTCTTTTGGAGATTCAATAGAAAAGAAGTGGTGTACCATGCATCGAGACATATCAAGCATCATGGATCTAGAGGCTCTGTCACCTTCATTTAACCAATCATTCTCCTCTTCAGACGATTCAAACTCTCTTTCAAAACAATAATAAAAGAGACCATTTCTCTTCAAATGTGCTATCATATCAGGTTTCCATTCATCATAGTTGAATGGAGAAAGAGGAGTAATTCCTTCTAAATTCATGGAAGTTGTTTCAGAAGACCTGCAAAAACAATAGAAAATGTCTGCAACTGCTACTCCTGCAATTGTTGCACTCGAAGTCTTGATAATAACCTGCAAAAAACTCTCAGGAATGGAGATAGACAATACTGTCAACATGCTCTGATACCATGTGAAAATACTCATAGCATATCTACTCACAAGAAGATTAAGCAGGAAAATAGAAGAAGAGTGAACAATGCAGTGTAAAAGAGCAACATAACTATGATACAGTAGAACTCGGATAGAAGCAGAATAAGATCACACACTAATTCATTAATCATAATATGAACAATAAATAATACAATGGTGAGAGGATTCGAATGCCAAGGTGGCAATTTGAATTAGCCTTCATGGAGTGATCATCAGATCAATGGAGTGTCATCAAAGCACAACTAGAAGTCCTGATCATCATCAGTGGAGTCATCATTGCACAAGTAACTATCAACCTGATGTCAAACTGAGTCTAACCGAGTGTGGTAGGTGTAACTGGCACATGGAGGCACTAACTGAATAAAGGAGGCTCAGTGGAGGGCGCATGAGGAGCTAACTGGAGTTAGAATAGGCATTCTAGTCTCATTGGAGGTCCATCGGAGTGATATAGTCAGTTGAGAGTCAGTCTAGCCTTAAATCAAGGAAAGATCTAAAGATAACTCAACTAACTGAAGTGCAACTGAGTGGAAGGTGAGAGAGGGCACCTTTCACAAGTGGCTTCCTTAAATAAAGGAGGAAGGGTGCACTAAGCACTAGGAGGGCTAAAATTGATTTGAAAGAAGCTCTGGGGGCTAGCTAACTGAGGGCCAGGGTAATTTTAAAGGGCGAAATTTCGCCAATTGGCTATTTTTCAGGCTTTTTTTCAAAAAATAAATTTTCTATTTGGTCATTTTTTGTCTCTAATACCGCCTATATTTACATAAAATATGTTTTTTTATCATAATATTCACCAAAATTTACACATTTCAATAGTAAATTGTATGTTTCATATTTAGTATTCGCCTACCTATATATATATATATATATACATGTTTTTTTCAATCCAAAAAAATCGTCATGGATACTATACTTAAGTATAATATTAGAATCCTTAAAAAATACCCTCTTGAGGGCTAGGTGTTGGGACTGGTGACTGTGATGCATGCATGCATGACTGAAAATGCAAAAATGGATAATGCTGGTAGGACTAGGATGGAGGATAGGAATATCCCAACAATATAATGGCATTGGTTCCTAGGGTTTGGCAAGCTAAGGGTTGTCACTTCAACACAAGCATGCTAAGGATTAAAAATGATGGTTTATGAAGAATATTTGGTTTGAAATTAGGGGCTTAGATACCTTATATTATAAAAACATTTAAGGTTGATGGATGCATGCAAAATTCCATACACCATCCTAGAGACCTAATAGAATTGATATTTATGAAGGCATACTTTGCTAACAAAAAATAATGGATTGGGACATAAATGGGATATCTAAGACACATGAATAATGAATCTTGTAGAACATGATAGTAAACATATTCATTCTCCCAATAAAGTGAAAGGAGCTTGCAAAATACGTAGCAATATGGAGGTAGGCAAGTGTGCAATAAAACATGTAACTGAATTGGAACCATGTCACTCTAGAACTTATGTACTTCTATCACATATCTATGCTACAATTTTTAGGTGGGAGGATGCAACAAAGGAGTGGACCATGATCAAAGAGAGAGGAACGAAAAAAGAGTCCACATAATGTTGGTTTTTGGCCAAGAACATTGTGCATGCTTTTGTTTGAGACAAATTACATCCAAATATTCCAGTCATCGATAATATTCGCATTTTTGGTGATCGACATGAACATGCCAAGTGCATTTCCAAGGTCAAACACACATAAATTATTGTGAGCAATGCCAATCACTTCCATAATTTCAAATGAGGATTGTGCTCATGCAAATATTATTGGTGATGCACCCATTAAATAAATACACGCAAGTAAAATACACACAAAACTTTCAAGACACACATGGAACACTAAGATTTATAACCTGTATAAAATAGTTGAATAAAAAATGGCATTTGTGATAAATAGAACCAGATAATTAGAGGGAGATTAACCATGATGCAATGTAAGGCTACCATTTTTACTTTGGACACATAAACATAATTTACATAAATGACATAATGACATAACTTACCCTAGTGATGGCCAACTTGTAAATTTGTAATCAACAATCTATGAGAGTTACTCTCCTCCTAACCTAACTCCTCATCAAACTCAAATGAAAATTTATACGACAATGAAGTGAGAGAAAACCATTTATCACAACATGATTATAAATTAAAATAAAAAAATTATATGTTATGCATTTTGAGCTCAAAAAAGATAACATAGCATATTTTACTAACATATTATAACTATTATAAAAAAATTAAAAATTAACAAACTCTTATATGGCTGAAGAGACTACATTGGACAAAATATATATATATATATATATTAATGTTAATGGTTTTTTAATGTTAATGGCTGTAGGGATGCAGAAAGAAAATCTTATGCAAGTTTAACATTTAAGAAACTATATTTGACAACCTATAGTTTGTTAATGTTAATGGCTGTAGGGATGCAGAAAGAAAATCTTATGCAAGTTTAACATTCAAAAATTATTATTGGACAAATTAAGTATATTTGTCAACTCATCTGGTGCAACTTTAAAAATTAGTATTTGACAATTTACGTGTTTGTCAAGTAATGTAAGTGAAATTTAAGATATATAAAGATTATAATGGATAATTTATAGTATTGGAGAGTTGAGAGTTTTCCACGTTGCTTACATAACGTAGAATGGAAACCTTAATGTATCGAACTCTTACATATAAACATTACTTCATGGGCTAGCCATCGACAGTTTACGTGTTTATTGCAAAGTTAACTTTATCATATATAGAAATTAAATGGTGGATAATTTATCAGCAACTGCCATTTTGTTTCCCATGCTTCACGTCAGTGCTCGTTGATAGACGTGTAGAATGCCCTTTACAGGTCGGTGAAGCCTTTCAGCAGAGAGAACATTCATGAGTGGTTAAAGCACACTCGTTAGTGCTATCCAAGAGAGGATATCTAGTATTATAGTGGGATGCTAAAAACGTCATTGGACTATTTTAGTATTTACATAGATCTCTGACGCCATGGATAATAGATAAAGCAAATTTGAGAAGGACGTGCGTACTATTTTAGTGCTATTTTGCCATTTAAATTGACTCTCAAACTTAGCTCTCTTCCCCCGGCTCAGCAGAAGTGTTTGAAAATAACTCTAGATTTCAGAAGTGTTTGAAAATAAGTCTAGATTTCATGGCGAGCCAGCTTATATGCGTTGCAATCCTCACCTTGGCGTTGGTTGTTATTGTCGCGCTCTTTCAAATATCTTCAGGGTTTTTTCATCGCTACTTTGCAACAAGATTAGCTTAAAATAAATTGAGATGTAGCTTTCTTAGCCAATTATAGGTATTGTAAGGTTGTACTTTAAAACTCATTTGAACGTACAGAGTATTAGTAAGAAGGTAAAGCCAGATATTACTTCAATTTTACTTGTATACATCTAAAATTAATGTTTAATATCTGTAGGATTGCTTTTAATTGACAGAAAATTATGAATGTTTCAGTTAGCCACAGATTTTACATGTACACTTGATCATCTTAAGATATATAAGTGCATCTCATGCAATCAACAATTTATACATTATATTTATTGAATCCATTTTGATATTGCATTCCCAATATATGTGATGTTTTGATTTGATATATCAATCTACAATTAATTGGAAACAGGAACAAGCTGGCGGCAAATGATTGCAAGAAAAGATTACCGTGAAAGAAAAGGTCAAGTTGGTGATACAGACACGAATCTGCATAAACAAACTCCGCCTATGCTTTTGCTTGAACACAACGAACAAACTATTTGTATTCTGAATTCTTATTCTGATTATAACCGACGTCGTATTGTGGTACAAACCGAAAGGAAAAAGCAAGAGAAAGCGTGATCGAACGCAAAATATTATATTACAAAAGACAGATTCCCGAGGGACCAGATTCTCGGATTCACAGAAAATAAATAAGATAAAATGTGGGTGTTCAACACGTTTGTTCTTGCGAGTATACTATAGCTAAAAAAAGCCTATATATAATAAAGCCTATAGTAGGTTTGTTGTTTGCCAAAAATATAATTGTTGAAGATCGTCGTATTATATCTGTTATTTTCCATGGAAACTCTTCCCTAATTCATATTTTATTACATCGAAAATCCAGAGGTTAATGGTTTTGTTTTTAATATAAATAGTTATTAAATTTAATAATTTAATAATCCCAATCTAGGCAATGATTTTTATATGTAATTATTTGTTTTGCCATGAAGGTTTTTTTGGACTCTATAGGTCATTTCACCTCTGGCCTTTTTGTTTAGGTATTTTGGGGAAAATATTGATTTCACTTTGTAAATTTGTGTATAGTGGTTTGGGATCTAAAATTCAACAAACCTAACAAACATAAGCTTTAAGGATTGCAATGTTTCCAATGGATTCTATCATGTATGAGGGTATGGCATTAGCATGTAATCAAGCACATCAACCTCTATATGTACCTTGATGTTGGTGGTGCTTTTTGTTAAACTCTTATGTCCCAACCTTAACAAAAATGTACCCTTCACTCAAGTGAAATCAATTATTAGGTGTGGGAAGCTTCTCTACCTTATTTTAACACTTGGATTAGGAAGTTTCATAAAAAAATGTAGGGTGTTGACTAATGTCCTTGGAGGAAAAACTTCAAGATTTGGGGTAGAGGCAAGGGCTAGATCCTAGAGGACGAATAGGGTGCTATTGATGAATAAAATCCCAATATATGCAAGGATTTTGATATGTAATTATTTGTTGTCCATGAAATTTTTGGGACTTTATAAGTCATTTAGCCTATTTGTTTAGGTATTTTGGGGCATATATGTTTTTTCAATTGTATCCACCCTTCTTATATACATGAGAAACATTGCATATTTGTTTATAATGGTTTGTACTCATAAGAATGCTCATAAATATATATGTAAATAGAAAAATATTTAATTTTTATAAGTATTGAGATTCTTTTAGTTCATAGATTTTAGGTTTACATTTTTTACCCAAAACAAATGAATGAAATTAAATAATTTGGAAGGACGGTTTTTTATGAAATTAGATATAATAAAGGGTATATGTTTTTGTTTATAAAAAAATGAACTAGTTTTTTACATTTATGATTGCATCTAAAAGGTATTTCAACTTTGTACGAAGGCCTTATATAAGGGTTTCATAAGAAAAATGTATCTTCTTTAAGTAAGTAAGGGACCAAATGTCTCTTGTAAAAAACTAGTAATACTCATTAAGAGAAAAGGCATAAATATTAACATTGACCTTGAACTTTCGATTAAAAGATTCTTTCTATTGGGAACATTAAGGAAAAGTCCTAAATTCATTTTAAACCAAAAAAACAAACTAAAGATAATTTTAATGCAAAGAAAATATAATTTTAATGCAAAGAGTATAGTTAAGATCCCTTACATAAAGTTTGATAGACAAGTTGTCCAAAACCTCAATTAACTATCAAATGATCCAAATATGGACCAAAACCTCAATTAACTATCAAATGATCCATATATGGATCTATTTAAGTGGTATCCAATTTCCCAGATTATTACATTATTGTACCCTATGGGTTAAAATACTTGCATATGAAAACCTTTATGTGCTAGTGAGAGGCATGTTATGCTTATAATTAGGAGTTGTTCATGTGTCTCTACCGAGTAAGGGATCTATTTTTCATGTATACCTCAACATTTAGAATCACTTAAGCATTTTCCTTATTACATTGACCTTTGAAATAGTACTTTAGACTCTGGGCATGTTTCAAACTTGGGTTAGTATGCAGGGTTTTATTTTATAGTCAACCTATAGAGGGGAAGTCAATATTTGAACCACATAATGGGAGCTCCATAAATCTAGGACCCATGGTTTTCATTGATTTCTACACCGAAAATCTTGATTATGGATTTCTCTCAATACATTTTTTTCTCAACATAATTATCATGCCTAGACAGTTTGCAAAATTTTCCAAGTCAATCATATTGTGGTATGTCAAAGTTGAGATAATGAGCCTCGTAAGAACTCCAATGATGGTCGGGTATGTGGCTTATATCTGAGTTTCATGCACAACTATCAATAATAGAAGGTCATATCACTTGCTCATTATGGGAAACAACAAATCTATAAGGATATGCACCTTCTAATTCAAATAGAACACATAGGATTCTTATGGGGAAGTAACAAGGATAATTGGGTTTCTAAGCATTATGATATACAAAATCCACTAAATACTTGTGAATAGATGAGGTGAGTTTCAAACAAGTGGTAGAGTAGTTCTTGTACATTGATTCCACTACCTAAAATGTCTTTTAATTCTTAAGATTCCTTTTCATCTTTTCATCAAATTGTGGATGGGAAGAGGTGGCTTCAAATATTTGTTTTTGTATGTATGAGCTAACTTTTAATTAGTATGGTGTGGAAATTTGCTAGGGTTTGATTTCCAAGAGGTATTTTCTCATTTTATTGTTTTAAACATGTGGGATACCTCTTTCTCAAATTATTCGAGTGCATGTATACTACTGTAAAACCCCATGAGTGTTATAATGATGATTGCTAACAATGATGGCATAGAACTTATGTATGGTTCTTGATATGAAAATAGAGATATCATGAATTTATTAAATGAGATTGTTAGAAGCAAATGATCCATAGACTAAATTTTCATTGGATTCTTCTTTTTGGGTCAATTCACATATAGTAGAGTAGCTAACCATACAAGACCAAATTCTATCTTCCTTTCCTAGCATATCAATTACTTAAGAAAGTACTAGAAATTTTTTTTGAGTTCTATTGGTAGTGGCTATGGAACCTAAGGAATCCACACCTTGACATCTAACCAATAAAGGTAACCATTAGAGGATCCTTCCAGCGAGGGTCAGGTCTTGGGTAACATTTCTAACTTGTCGAATTTAAACATAGCATCGAGGCTACTTGTTGAGGTGCCCTGATATTGAACTAGTAATGATGCCCCTGATGAAAGGAAGAAGTAGCTCAACCTTAATTGTCAAATTCCTAACAAAGTTCACCTACTATCGTAAGACCTCATGTGCACTAGAATATAAATCCATTTTTTCCCACAACTATTTCCATGACTAAACTTGCAAGGAACAAGAAAAAGTATTGTTTTATGGATTTATGTACTTAAAATTGATTCATTTGGTGAGGGTCCTTAAGCACTTAGATAGTTGGCTAGTGACTGGGCAAGTCAATCTAGTTGTTATGCCTCTGTACATTGACTAGGGATTACTACCTACTATATGTTGGAGTATATGTCGCACCTTTGGGAATATAATGTTGATTAAATACTACTCATAATCAAACCTTGTGCTTGGGTTCAAATATTTAACAACATCTAAAGGTTTTGGTGTAAAAGAAAATCTTATGACTCACTTAATAACTTACTTCTTTGGGGGATTTCACTTCCACCTTTAATCAATTACCTCAAACATTACATGAGATAAAGACCTCCCAAAAAATATTCTAATAAATAAAGAATATACCTAAAGATTGAATTAGCTAATAATACTTGCTTAAAAGGAATATGGAATTGATTTATTCTTTTCCACCTTTTTCCTCATATAGGTAGACTCTTGAGCCGTAAGGTACCTATGCATGGGCCTTGGAGTAAGGGTGTTGTAGGAATGGGGGTTAGTATACACACATGCCTTCTATCTATACTCATACATAGGTAAAGCCTTTCTCAAGGCATGTAGTGAATAAATCCAACCATACAAGGCCTCAATGCAAATTTAAAAATTAGTCACATACTTAAAAACATCCCCATAACTCATATTAAGCACAACCTCACAATGAACATTGAAAGACTAAGGAAATTATTCATGCTCACATACACATTGAGATGCCTCACAAACAACTAACAATGAAGATGGGAAGACTAGAGGAAATTATTCATACTTACATACTCATTGCACTGCCTCACAAACTTGGAGAAATTGTTGTGGTCGAAGTACTTGGGAGTAAGTCTCATGCGAATTCAGAGACTCTCTCAATATATTATTCTGAGGGCTCCATGTAGTCATTATTGATTCAGTGGAGCTATTGCCCACCATTGTCATGAATCTTGGTGAAAAATAAAGGCACAACATTTCTGCAACTATTTTGAGATCCATCCATACAATAAAACCGAAAAGCTAAAACCCAAATGGGTACATGGACTGAGCTTTGATGTGTTCCATACTCTTTCTCATGGATTCTGTTCGAGGAATCCCAATCCCCACCATATGAGTCCTTTCCCATCTTGTTGGGTTGACATGTTCAAGTATCGAACACTTCTCTTGCAGAGACCAACAACCCGAGCTATTTTAGGTCACTGGCATGCAACCAAGTCATTTCAATCCAATGTATGCTATAGATTGTAATCTCTAAAGGGATTGCATTAATTCACATGTTGAACTTGTATATTATGTGCCCATCATTTGGAACACAAATGGCTCCCATCTAGTGTAGTGATTAATGTCGAAAACCCTGAAAACTCTGGATATTATGCACCCATCCTTTGGAACACAAATAGCTCCCATCTAGTGTACATGTTGACATAGTGTCTTTCACATTATCCACAGTTTCTAATAGATAATCAACACACTTAACAACATATTCGCATTAATCAACAAAAAACATTCACATAACCCATTATTCATCATCATATCATTGCAAAAAAGACAAAATTAGTATCATAACCGAACATCTTCATTCATTCATCAAACCTACGGAATTAACCTTGTAGAAACTGTCAATACATCATACTTATGGATACAAAACCAAAACCCGAAAGATAAGATCAATCTCCAAAAATCCGATGCCCTTAGGCTTACAATCCTATTCTACTTGTATGCTTTCATCTTATTACAAAATGGTCCACATGACCGACTTGACTAATCTAACAAATCCTATACTTCCACAAAAGTCGCGAAAGGTCCTTTTTCCACAGAATGACCCTTTCGCACCTGTCGGCTTCCGCACTTCCTGTGGATCTATCCCGTGCCAATAGGCCCCCAACACAATCTTGTGGTTCGTCCCGAGACACCTTAGCGAGACTTTGTTGGTTTGTGCCCATCCTTTGTCGTACGTTGTTTCTGAATTTTTCTTGCTGTTTGGAACTCGTTGTTGTGTACTTCTCATCGACGTCTGTCGATTGCTGATTTGTTGTCATGTACTTTTTCCACTCATCCTCCAGTCTCTAGAAACATTCATCATCTATCCTTGCAGAGACTGCTGAGATGCGTCATATTTGTTCCATATTGAAGAGTAAGCCATCGACATCACCAAGGTAGGAAACAGGCCCACTACTTTGGCACATCTGTTTCACACCTCGGGTTGCTTCTTTCTGGGGCTAGGGGGCTGTCCCCCCTGCCATTCTGGTGGCCACCAAGACCACGATACTTCAAACTACTCCCTCATACTTAGACATCTCGGGTGAAAATTCCTCTCTGTGACACCCGAGTGTCCACTCCTCTTCCTGCTCAAGGTGCTCATGTACACTTGCCGTCCGGGCCCGCAGTGCACCTGGTGTGCTACCGCGCGAAACGAAATGGATCATTTCCATAGCCTCCTTGGAATTCCTAGCTTATGCAATCATATGACCTACTCACATTATATATCTCTCTCGTCTGGTAACTATCTCTTTGCTCCAATGATCCTCCTGTGTCTGCATTTATGCACTTCCATCTGCCTCGAATCTTATATGCAAATCCACACACTCGATGGATCAATTCTGTCATGATTGGTTTCCTGCGTGTGTGGATCGAAATCACCATGTTGGTGATTGGGGACCATGCTTCTCTCGTGTCCCAACCGTGTGAACAATCCTCTGTGGTTCTACCAGCCATGCTACCATAGTGTAGTCCCATGCACCAAACGTGGCTGGTGTCAGCGCTATTCCTGCCCAACTAATGATCAGACCCGTCATCGTGAAAAAAAAATCTTGTCATCTAAATCAGTCCCATCTACTAGAAATTTGAAATGTCTGCTGAGTCGATAAGGTCGTGATCCTGCTGTGGCCGTAGTCCTGACCCAAAGCTACAATACATCCCCTCCATTTTTTTTTTATTATCTCGACATAGTGAATGCCACTATGTCGATACGTCATCGTACCGTTGGCTTCCCTTCTATCGTCAATTTCTGTTGGTTTTTCCTTGTCGTTGTTATGTACTTCTCGATGTTATTTGTCCATGTTTCTGCATCAGGCCTCGCACTTAATGTGGTTGGCCTATATTGTTGGTGTCGTAGTTCTGGTTGATGTGGTCGTGGCTTGACCGACTGCACATCAGGTCTCTTTGATAATGTACCCGGTGTCCTCACACCGCGACTATCTACTGATTGTGATCCATGTGTATCTATGGGGTCTTCATCATGTTCGGGCTTTTCAGTGATACTGTAACACTTTATTTCTGGTGTCGCAACCCTTTTTAATACCATTGATTGTTGAGTTGGTACGACTTCAACTATTTCCCTGCGGATCTCCTGTAGCACAGTGTGGATTAAGGTAGTGTTGTCTAAAAGTGCAAATGATTGGATAAATGTGTGTGCCACTCCTGTTTCACTTTTGGTCCCCATTAGTATTGGAAGGCATTCAGATGCTCTTGTCCATCGTACTGCACGTGATCATCTTTTGTTGTTTCACCGAATCAAACCTCGATGAGGTGTCAGCATAGTGGCCACGATGTGATACTTGATTTATGCGCTACCCACCATTCTGCAGGAGTAGCCTTCGAGGCTTTCCCTAGAGCCAATAGACGGTGTGGCTCAACCACTTTTTCCTCAAACTTGGTGAGAAATGTACCCAGGTTTGATGATCCCTCATAGGTAGGAAATACATATTCCTCTTTGGATACCCTTCATAGGGATTGTGTTATCCGCACACATATTTGAAAGGATACTTCATGCAATCGGTTCTGCCAATTTTCAAGGGTCTCATCTGAGTCAGAGAATGTTGAACTGGTGTTGTTCCATTCTAATTTTCCATTCTTGGTGGGGCTAACATAATATTCAGAAATGTTATACAGATTGTCCCACCCTTTCGCTAATTCATTTCAATCAAGATTTGTATAGCACTGTCCTTCCACTAGATCAGGTGGTGCGGTGACTCTCATTTCTTGATTCTCGAAGGACATTATCCTTTTTCTTAAAGTTGATAGTCGCTTGATTTTCCAAATCCTAGTCTATCCCCAGTAGTACCGTATAGGGAATGGTGTTATCCACAATCTCAATGACATCGAAGTCCGCATATGTTCTGAGCCCTTCCATTTCAACTAGAAGTTGACACACCCGACCGAGCGGGGTGAACTTATTCTGGTTCGCTAAATGGTGACGAAGTCATCTATGGCTTTCCCATCGTCTCCCATGTCTGGTTAGTCATGATATTTACATCCAAGCCCAGATCCAGAATAATAGAGTCAACATCAACTTCTCCAATCTGTACTGACATTCGCATCTCTCTTCCTGACTTCTTTCTTTTATTCGATTAACTCGATGTTCTATTCGTGTGCCTCCTCATTGTCGTAGTATACTAGCTATTTCTTCTAGTGCGTCTGGGTCTTTTCCTAGTTCTAGACAACTTTACAAGAAGGATCCCAAGGTATTTGTCTCCCTTCGCGACTTCGTCGAATCTAACATCGGTGGCATGTCATAGATTTCTTCTTCAACGAATGGCAACCTCCTGTTCCTCATTGCCTCCTGTGCTTTTAAGAATACATCCCTTTGGCTTCGACATCAAATGTGACCTTCTCTCGTTGTTGTTGTGTTTTTCCAACTTTAGTGTGTGGTTTATCACCACCTGTCACTGCCCCTCCTTTTTTTACTATTCCCACCATCACCTGGTCACTCCTGGCTTCCATCGATATCCTCTACATAGAGGATGGCGCATTCTGATTATTCTGGTTCTGTTATGGGGTGGATGCTTAGTTTTCCATTTCGCGATGAGCTGGGGGAAGTCCTCCACACTGTGATCTACAACACTGCAATATGTACACTGTGGCACTGGATTTGGAAAATCTCTTTGGTAGTGCCCCTGCTGTCCGCAATTGTAATAGATGATTGGACCTCTCTCGCGTCCAACCATTCCTCCACATCCCATACCTCGGCCTCCATGGAATCCTCCTTCGAAACCTCTATTTCGTGGCACATATTTTTGATACTACAGCTTCCCATATAGTTGTTTCCCATACTGCAGTTGGCCATGCGGCGGTGGTGGATACTGTGGGTGCCTATACTGCCCTTGGTCATCTTGCTGTAGATGGTTAAACTGTGGTTGACTATACTGCGATTACTGTTGTACCATTGGTGGTTCTTCTCCTATCATGAAATATGCGTCACGTGTCCGTTCTTGTAGTAGATCATAGGCCCTACAGTCCTGTTCATCATGGCCAACCGATCGGCAAAACTTGTATTATAAGCTTGTTGGCTTTGATACCATCTTTTGCAGATATACACATTCCTACGGTCGATGCCCTATGTTCTAAAAAACCATACATCATGGCATGCCTCCTTGATGAAGTGGGATTGGTGCCCCTGACTGCAAATACTCATGAAATTCTAGGCAATTGTCCTTGTGGTGCCCCTTGCCTCTGCATCTGGTACACCATATGTCCCCATGGGTTTCCTTTCCCTTCTTGATATCCCCCAATTGAACTGTTAAGTTGGCCAACTGTGCCTATACTTTATCCATTCCTATTCCTGCTTCACCAATTGGTGAAGCCTCTAGCTTCATCGTGATCTCTAATGCCTCCGCCTGTGTTGTGACCTTCTACTGCATCAGCGGCCCTTGGATATGTGATACCAACCCTACGATGAACCATTCTTTGTGTTGTAGTTCATTTATCGGAAAGCTCACTTTCGCTATCAACGTCTTGTGTTGCTGATCGAATTTCAACACCGACTCATTTGGGAATTGCTTAAACTCCTTAAGCTCAGTGACATATTGCGACTCATATTTTGTTTTTTTTTAACTAATCAATCATTATCGTTCTGATTTGCAGCAGGGTTTTGGCTGCTGTTCCTGCTGGAACCCTTACAAAATTCATGTACCAGTTTAACGCCTGACCCCTAAGGGTCGTCACTAATTGTCCAGTCTTTATAGCATCATCCTGAACCTGCTTCACCGTCCAGATAGCTTCGCATATAAACCAATACTATTTGGGATCCTTGGACCCATTCCCCTAAAAGGTTGGCATCTTTGCCTCATCTGGCATCCTACCATTGCTAGTATTGTTATTTACTGAAGAACTACTCTTGTTGCTGCACGTGGGGCAACTCCGCGAATATTTTGGATTTTTTCCTATAAAATTTGGAGTAGTGTGTGGGGTCGAAGGTACGTGGTAACTTACAATTTGAACTTCCTCCACCTCTGGGGTAGCCTGCTCGACGTCTCCTTCATAATAAGGTCACTTCCTTCTGTGTGGTACTGTTCCATAGTTCTCTGTTCTTGTCCTCTTAGGAGACTCTCTCTTAGTCCTCCTCTTCTTCTCAGGAAGCCAGATTATTGCTCCACTCCTCAAGAGACAACACTCTTCGTTAGCTTCCCTTTCAAACTCATCGTCAGTCATGTCCATCTACCACATCTTTGCGTCAAAATCGCATTTACGCGATACCTTCACCTTCGCAAACCAATTCTTCTACTCATGAGAATACATCCTTAATATTGCCTTTTCGCAGATCAACATTTTAATCCACAGTTTTATTGAGGACAAGAATCTTCCTCTTGCACCCCTAAAGAAATTACTTTCAGCGTTGTTGTATGACTTGATAGTATCTATAGCGAACTCAGTTATGTACCCTTCAAGGATACTATATACACAAAAATTAACAGCTCACGATACCTTGTTATTGACCTGCATCAGCTGTCGCACCAACTCTGGGGTCCAACACTCAGCTTCAGTCTTCTAACAGTAGTTCTTTTGAAACGTCAACTATGCTAGCCACTCATGCAATACCACCGGGAAGTCGTAGAAAAATATTTTGTGAATGTCTAAGTAAACGTATTTTTCTAACCACTCAGTTGCTGTCTGTTTAGGGTCTCACTTCTCACTTTCTGCGAATTCTTTCGCCTTCTTGTCGAACCACTCTTGGATCTCTGGTTTTGTCGGGTGCCACAACATATCCTCTTTCTTCTTCCTTAGGGTTCCGACAACGGAACCATTTGTTGACATAGTGTCTTTCGACAGGGTTCACTTCGCACTGTTGCCAACAAACTATCAACCCAAACTCCATTATATACCGGCCTGGAAAGGTGTAACCCTCTCCTAGCAACACTTGCAGAGCAAGTGTAATCTCACCTGAGGTGGATAAGAGGGCTGTTGGAACCAAGTTTCCATAGTTATGTAGAGGATATGCAGACATTACTTTCACATTAACCAGATATTAGAACATTCACCGCATTTAACTCATCATACGCATTATCCATAGTTTCTAACACATAATCAACACACTTAACAACATATTCACATTAATCAACATAAAACATTCACAGAACCCATTATTCATCATCACATCATTGCACAAAAGACAAAATTAGTATCATAACCGAACATCTTCATTCATTCATCAAACCTGTAGAATTAACCTCGCTGAAACCGTCAATACATCATACTTGTGGATACAAAACCAAAACCCGAAAGATAGGATCAATCTCCAAAAATCCGATGCCTGTAGGCTTATAATCCTATTCTACTTATATGCTTTCATCTTATTACAAAATGGTCCACATGACCAACTTGACTAATCTAACAAAACCTATACTTCCACAAAAGTTGCGAAAGGTCCTTTTTCCGCGGAATGACCCTTTCGCACCTATTGGCTTCCGCACTTCCTGTGGATCTATCCCATGCCAACAGTAGGGATTAATGTCAGCAAGTGAAAAACCATGAAAACTGTGTTATGTTTGAGAAAATTGATCTAGATGTAACTTTTGCGAATTTTGTCCTTCCTGATATAGCTGAGGAAGGAAATGAACAGGTCCGCTTGCCAATTATTGTTCTGCCTTATTGCATGCCACAAAAATAGGTCACATCCCACCTCTTCACTCGACACTACGCTAAATGCTTAATTAGGTTCTAAATGGCCTAAGAGAAAACTAACGAACAATCCTGCCTCGAGGTGGGACTATTAATGTTTATTATGCTAAGTAAGCAATTGGAAAGTCTATTCACCTTATGAGATTTAATATACTCTTTTCTTAAAGTAAATTCTCAAACGGACCTATTTGTTATTTTTACCTTAAATAGACAATCATGGAAAAATACAATTCATGAGCATGTGAACAACATGCTCATATTGGCCTTGCTAGAAAATAATACTCCACTTGGTTTGGTTTGCATTCCCTCATATCAAATTCATCATGTGTCTATGAATGCTTTATAAAACCACTTACAACTCATCATAAAATGAGAACTTGGATTTAGATTAATGATTTTTCAATTTTTCTGGACTTGGATTATTTTTTAAAACTCTAGGTCATGAGTGTGTGGATAGTGAATTCACATTGATTTTGCCTAAAAAAAGGTCTTGATGGATCTTATAGCACTTAATTATGATGCTTTATTTGGTTTTTATGTAGTGTGACGAAATTCACCATGTGTCCCTAAATGCCTTTGAGTGTTGAGTTTAAATCATCATAAAATAAGAATTGAGACTTTGATCCATGAACTATCAATTCCATTGGATTTGTGACATTGGATTACAACTAGGGGAACCCCTATTCTATGATTCCACATGTAAGATATTTTTATAATTGACGATTTCCAAAACTAGGGTTTTAATTAGTAACATGTAGTGCAATTTTGCATTAAAGAGTCAATTCTGGAAAACTCTGGTTTGTGAGAATGTGGACAACTTCTTCACATTAGCCTTTCCCAAACATACTTGTTGGAGATCACGACATCCAATTATGTTTCTATAGACCAAATTCACCATGTTCCCTTGAGGACCTAGATACAATAGGGGAACAAAATGCAAATTTACAATTGGAAATATGTGTACTAATATAAATACATGTGTCTAATAAATATTAAGTTAATATTTTGAATGTATGACATACACAAGAAGTATCATCACACATGATTTGAGAGAGAAATATGAGGGCATTAGGTCGTAAGGGTTTGGAAAGCTAAGGGTGGGTCACTTCAACCCAAATAGGCTCAGGGCTAGAAATATGATGGTTTATGAAGAATATTTAGTTTGAAATTAATGGCTTAGATACATTCAATTATTACATTTTTTAAGGATGATGGATGCACATGGAAACTCCCCTAGACGATGTTAGAGACCCAACATAATTGATATTTATGAAGGCATACTTTTGTGACAAAAAATAATGGATTGGATCGTAAATGGGAGATATAAGGCATATGAATAATGCATGTTGTAGAACATGAGAGTAGACAATCATTCTCCAAATAAAGTTAAAGGAGCAAGAAAAATACATATCAATATGTAGCTAGGCAAGTGTGCAACATAAC
This sequence comes from Larix kaempferi, assembly GCA_027924585.1. Classification (NCBI taxonomy): domain Eukaryota; kingdom Viridiplantae; phylum Streptophyta; class Pinopsida; order Pinales; family Pinaceae; genus Larix; species Larix kaempferi. The sequence goes on from BSBM01000209.1 coordinate 8,471,845, forward strand.
ATGTAACTGAATTGAAACCATGTGAATTTAGAAGTTATGTACTTTTATCAAATATATATGCTACAAGTTGTAGGTGGGAGGATACAACAAAAGTAAGGACAATGATTGAAGAGAGAGAGGAGCGAAGAAAGGGCCTGCATGCACTTCGTTTGTGGCCAAGAATGCCGTATATGCTTTTGTTAGAGACAAATGGCATCGAAATATTCCAGTCATCAATAATCTTCACATTTGTGGTGATTGACATGAACATGCCAAATGCATTTCCAAGGTAAGTCACATGGAAATTATTCTATGAGATGTCAATCACTTCCATCATTTCAAATGAGGATTGTGCTTCTGCAGATATTATTAATGATTAAAGATTATTGGTGATGTAGATAAATACATGGATGTAGAACATGCACAAAATACAGTTCATTAAAACTGAACAACCTGTATAAAATAGTTGAATAAAAAATTGCATTTGTGATAAATACATTGAACCAATGTTTCATAAATGTTGAATCTTGTAATAGAAATGTAAGGATTGATCGTCTAACAAGATAATTAGAGAAAGATTAGCCATGATGCAATGTAAGATTACCATTTTTAATTGGGATAAACAAAATTTGTTCTTATAAGTTAATCATAAGGTTAACATCTACTGAAGAAGCACCGAAAACATTACTTACCTTAATGGTGTCCAACTTGTAACCAACAACTAAGACGTTTTTATACGATAGTGAATAGAGTGCAAAGCATTTTAAACTCCAACTTGTAATCAATAACTAACACATTTTTATAGGATACTGAATAGAGTGCAAAGCATTTATAAACTCTCTAGTTGATTGTACATCATGATTAGAAAGACAAATTAAAAAATTATATGTTATGTATGTGTAGCTCAAAAAGGGTAAGATATCTTATTTTATTAATATATTTTGACTATTTTAAAAAATTAAAAATTTACAAACTCTTATATGGATGAAGAAACTATATTGGACGACCTATAGTTTTTTAATGTTAATATATGCATGGATGCAGAAAATCTTATGCACCTCTAATAACATTTAGTATTGCACAATTTAAGAGTTTGTCAACGCATCTTATGCAACATTAACTTTTAAAATTTAGTTTTGACAATTTACCTGTTTAAATTATAAAATTTAGTTTTGACAATTTACCTGTTTAAATTATAATGGACAATTTATAGTATTCAAATTTAACCTGTAATGCTTCGATAAGCTAGAAAGGAAATCTTAATGTATTCAAATTTAACCTATAAACATTAACTTTTTTTCAGCGGAAACATATGAACATTACTTCATGGGCTTGTCATAGACAGTTTATTTGATTATTGCAAGTTAACTTTATCATATATATATGAATTAATTGGTGCATATTTTGTCAGCAACCATTTAATAAAAATCATTAATCTCCACCACATATATATTAATTTTGAAAATGGCTGTAGCTGTAGCGTCATCTTCCCCATATTCTTACTTTTACCGAACCTTCCATCGGACTTGCACGCCGACGGACCGTTTCATTATTTTAAGATTTGACAACCCTTGTGCAGTAAAGATAGCTACGTATAATTATTGAAAAACTTTTGCATAATGTATTAAAAATAAATAATTTTATGAAAATATTATTAATTAAAAGTTAATGCTAAAATATATAAAAAAGTTGACTTAAATTTAGCAACAAATTATATATAAGAATGGAGTAATAACTATCAAATTAATAAAAATAAACAGTCATGGTCTAAATATCCAAAGGGATTGGATCTTGTGCACTGATGAGGAATCTCAAGGTTCAATTTTCATGAAGGCATATAGCTTTAAGGTTGTCATTGGTCCACCTAAATATAGTGGTCTAGTGTGTGAGGTTTTTATAGCACTCTTTTTTATTGCACTCCTATACATATATAAGTGGATTAAAGGCTTATGAGAAAATCAATTTTGATCTCAGCATTTACACAAAACAACTATACTATGTTTTTGCACTTACAGATATAATGTAAATATTTTGATTATGACTATGTAAATGAATAGAAATTAAGCTACAACATATATGCTTTGTTTTTTAGACTCGGTTTTTATAATGGACAAAAACAAACAACAAACACACACACACACACATGGGTTTGTGCAAGTTAGTGCAGATCTCTGTTGACATGTTAGATGCAATAAAAAGCTGAAAAAATACACATCCGCCAACATACACAATAAATCTTACTTTGAGTAAAAAAGATAAAACGTAGGAAATTGAATCACGTTTTCGAATATATAAACTTTATCTATTGATAATGTTCATAACTATCTAAAGTTTGATATTTTCTAACAAGCACTATTTTTTTGAATAAATTATAAGGTATATGTTTTTGTGGGTGTAGCTTTTGAGTGCCTAAATGATTGAATTGACCTACAAAAATTGGTAGACATATACAGAACAACTAATACAAGTTCGGGGCTATTATTCCAAAATAAAATTAATAATTAATATTTATGTTTTAATTTTTTTATTTTTTTTTCCTCGAAAAAAAAGCGTAATTTCATTTCATCCTTAAGAGTACGAAATTACATAGAAAGTCAACACTCAGATTGAGTGGATGAAGTCTTTGAGAACCAGTAGAGCCTATGTCTGAGAAAAAGAGTGATGTTCTCACCACGTGAGCATTAACATCCATTACATCGTGTATGAAAATAGCCGGTAAGAGCGGTATAAATATCAGAGAAGTTTACAACCTGTGTGGATCGATTAGTTACAAAATCATGCAAGTAAATATATACATACAGTTATGGATAGTTGTGTAAACAGTAAGTAAAATGATCTCCCAGAAAAACATAGAGGGAAAAATCATAGTTCAGTCGATGAAAGGCCTGTGGTATAAATCCCTGCTGACCCCATCCAAGTATTTAGTAACTTTCCATAAGCCGGGAGCTAGTATCAGTCCTTCCTTCGAGGCTTTGTCCGCCTCTGAATTGTTTTCCCGGTAAACATGCCTGCAAATAAAAGTATCAAAGGTGTAAGAGACATTCTGAATATGTTCCAAAACCCCAGCAATTTTTCGATTGTTGCACTGATACAGTCCATTGACCCAGTTAATCACATTCAATGAGTCCCCAAATACAGTAATAGTTCTGACAGCTTGTTCCATAGCAAAAGAGAGTAAGAGCTTAAGGCTGAGAATCTCAGCCCAGTTGTTGGTTCCTCTCCCAATTCCAAATGACATCACAAAATAATGTGAGGGGGATAAAAAAAGGAGTGCCCCTCCCCCACAAATATTGTTCAGGCAGGCCCCGTCGAAAAAACCCCAAGGCTGTGAAGGATTGTGGTTCAAGGGTTGGATGTTCCTATTGGAGATGGTCTGTTTGCAACGATGGAGAGCTAAGTGGATGCCACAGCTGTTGATGGCCACTAAAGCTGGTAAACCAACTTTATCCAAGAACAGGCAGTTGTTACGGGATAACCAAGTGCCCCAGATAACAATAGAGGGAAGGCCTTTGAAGGAAGCAAATATTGAGTTTTCAGTCCAACTTCTCCAGGCCTCTACCAGAGAGTGCCCTTCCCACCGAAAATTAACTTTAAGAATCCGAGACACCACCAGCCAGACCTCCTTAATGAATCTACAGTGGATAAAAAGATGTAATACTGTTTCCTCATCATGTGAACATAAGTAGCACCTACCAGGACCTTGTAGATTTCTTTTTTGCAGGAAGTCCCAGGTGGGAACTCTGTTAGCTAAGATGCACCACAAGAAGAGGCGAGCTTTGAGAGGACTCTGCAATCTCCAGATAGATTTCCACCACCACACTGGTTCCCTGTCCCAAAAATTTGCACTGATCCATTGATAGCCATATTTCGGTGTATAAGTTCCCGAGGGATCCCCATCCCAGACCAAGGTGTCATCTTCATCGTTGAGAAAGATCTGATCCCTGCTGAGCGCTCGCAAATAAGTTCTAAGTTCATTCTCCAAGACCAAGTCTAGTCCAAATGATTCAGCTCGCCTCCATACAGGCCTTCCCATCCAGAAGTTTTCCCCATCCACCAAGTGATGGAGAATAGTAATATGCCGCTGCCGCAATTCCATGAGCAGTCCATCTGACAGGATATGCTGTGCTTCGCAGCCAACCCAAGGATCTTGGCCAACCCTCAACCTTCGACCGTTACCAACATCCCAAACAAGGTTCTGTTCGATAACATGAAAGGAGGAGACAAGCGCTTTCCAAATGATAGACCCCCCTTTATGTGTCTTGAGCGGGGACCTAATCCAATCCTCCACAGTGTCCGGTGCAATATATTTGAGAGTCATAATACGAGCCCAGAAACCTCCATATGTGATTAGCCTCCAACCACATTTAGCAGCCAAAGCCTGAGAGAAGAAGAAAATGTTCTTGAGCCCTCAACCTCCCAGAGCTTTGGGGGTAGCAATTCGTTCCCATTTCACCCAAGGCGTAACATGTGCGTCCTCCTTACCATTGCACAAGAAGCGAAAGCATATTTTCTGAGCTGCTTCCAGGATCCCCTTTGGTATCCATGCAAGGGACATCTAATAAACTGGAATGGCTTCCAGAACCGACTTCACCAAGATCAATCGGCCAGCACGTGAGAGCCACCTGAAGCTCCAACATTTGAGTCTTTTTTCCAGTTTTTCCAAGAGCCAAACCCAGTCATGTTTCAGATAGTTATTAGGCTTTAGGTGAAAACCCAGGTATCGTAACCCCTCTGAAAGGTTAAGGAGCTAGAAAGGGAACAGATCAGTGAGGGTGTGAAGTTCCTCCTCTTCCAGAAGAGAGGCCGTAATAGTAGATTTGTCAAAGTTGATCTCCATTCCGGTTGCAATGGAGAAGAGGTCCAGGATTTCCTTGTATTTAACAGCCTCCCCTCTAGAGCCAGAGTAGAAGATCAGAATGTCATCCACAAAGAGCAGATGTGTGAGCGCGGTCCCTGGAGCTACAAGGATCCCTTCGATATCTCCCGTGCGCTTAGCTTCCTTTATGGCCCTGCTCAAGCTTTCAGCCACCAATAAAAATAACAGAGGGGATAGAGGGAATCCCTGGCGTAATCCATGCCCAGAATGGAAAAAGGGAGTCACTGCACCATTCATAAGAATCGAAAAAGAGACAGTGGTAATACAACTCATGATCCATCGAATGAAACCGATCTCAAAACCCAAATGTGTAAGCATAAGACGGATATACAGCCAACTGACCTTGTCAAATGCTTTAGAAAGATCAATTTTGAGAACTGCACCTTTCTGCTTGCTGGTTTTGATGCTATGAAGCCCTTCCTGTGCTAAGCCAATGGCTTCATGAATCTAACGACCTTCAAGAAACCCGAACTGCTCCTCAGAGATGTGTGTGGATAATATAGGTTTGAGTCGACGAGCGATCACCTTAGTGACAATCTTATACACACAGTTTCAAAGAGAGATGGGACGAAAATCATTGAGCTTGGAAGGGGTGTCCCCTTTGGGAATAAGAGCAATGAAAGTAGAGTTAATGCTGGCGGGGATTTTGCCTTCCCTCCTAGAAGCCTCGACCAGCTGTAAGAGATCTTCATTGATAATATCAAGGAGAGCTATAAAGAACTCAATCGTCCAACCATCCGGCCCTGGACTTTTGTCCTTCTGAAAGCTGCTAAGTACCTCCTTCAATTCATCCATAGTGATGTTGTCCATCAGCCTCCTGTTATCCGCCTCTTCAACAAAGCGAGGGAATAGTTGTGCAACTTTGAGAACCTCTTCAATGTTCACTCTGTTATTGGCTTTGAAAAGTTGCTGAAAGTGATTAACCCCAATCCCAGCCAAACCTTCAAAGGTGGCCTGGGAATTACCATCCGAGTCTTCTAGGCTCCAGATAGTATTGACAGATCTTGTACCCTTAGCATAAGCATGGAAAAACTTTGAGTTTTCGTCTCCACTCTCCAGCCGGATGGCCCTGCTTTTAAGCCTCCAAGCCTCTTCGTTGTGTAATAAGATCCTGTTCCTTTTGTCCATCAGCGAAACAAGATGTTCCTTAGTAGCCAGTGTGTCGAACCCTCCTCCAGATTCCCCCGAAATGTTGGAGATAGCCTCTTCAATGTCTATAAGCTCCTTGTCCTCCCGTTTTCTCTTGGATGCAGCCCAAGATTTGATAGGTTCCTTGAGTAGTTTGATGTTCTCCGCAAAGTGAAAGGCTGCAGTAAGATTGGATCCCGGGTGGAAAGGTAACCAGTGCTGCTGGATCAAATCAAAGAAGGTTGGATCCTCCAGCCACACCTTGTTGAATTTAATGGGAGCGGGCAGCTTGTTAGGCCCAGCCTTCAGTTCCAGAAAAATCGGATCATGATCTGAGCATCCCCCTGCCCCAATCCATTGCCTCACATAGAAAAAAGTCTCCACAATATGTTCAGATATAAGAAAGCGGTCTAGCCTTTTAGCCACTCTTTCCTGACCAGCTCTCATGTTCTGCCAGGATGGCTTCAGAGATACCGGCTCCACATCAATCCAGTTGCCATCAGAAAGCTTACGAATAAAAAATTTAGTAAGAGGATCCACTTGAGCATGTGGCCCCCAAATCTCAGCATGCCCAAGAGAAAAATTTAGATCCCCTCCCTGAATTGTAGAGTTTCCTTTGAGCAGATCTTTATCCAGCAGAGCATTCCAAGATGGTTCACGATCACAATAAGGACCATAAATGTTAACAATAGTAAAGTGTTCAGCAAAATCCAAGGACTTACAGGTCATGCCTAACACAGAGGGCATTCCCCAAAGGGTGGAAACAGACACCTTAGCTTCATTCCAGCCAATCGCCAAGCCACCAGAGCGTCCCCTGGCATCCAAGCCCTCAAATCCCCAACCAGGGAACCAAACCTTTAGTCGATTAACAACATCAATCCCAGTGCACATAGTTTCTTGTAGCAACAGAATATCAGGATGTTCCAGTTGCAGCATCCTACGCAGTACTGGTCTTTTGGAGGGACCAGCAAGACCTCGGCAGTTGAAGGACATGATCTTCATCAGAGCCCTTCCTGGTGGGCATTCACCGCTTTAAGTGCCCTTTCAATAGACAGTTGTTTACCAATTTTGAGGTCCGAGCAAGCTCGGGTCTTAGCATGGGAAATGAAGGATTTCCTTTCTCTGGGGTTGCGAGGCTTAGGATTCACCTTCCCCAGCCCCCCCGCAGGAAGTCTGGTCAGGGATCTCAGCCAGTAACCTAACTTTGAGGAGCCAGTGGGGGAAGAGGGTTCGGGAGAGGAAGTTTCCGGCTCAGAGATGACAGCATGGCTAGTATCCGGAGAGCAAACAAGTAGTGGATGATCCACATCAAGGTGTGGATCCACAGGGGTATGTGGGGTCGTGAAAGAAGACAGCAACTAGGGGGAAATGTGCAAATTCTTAAAACCATCCACCCAATCCTGACCAAGAAAAGTAAAGTTTTTAAAAATAAGACAGAAGGAAGGGTTGGAAAAAGTAACAGAAGGAGCACCTGCAGCCAAGTCTGATGATCGAAGAGACGATAACAGTGAACCCTCCTGTGCCGGGTCCCGAGACTGTGTAATGTGCGGCTCTTCAGCAACGTCAGTGATACCTGCAACAGGGACCGAGCCATCCTCATCTTCATTTTCAACAACCTCCTCTCCGCCCATGGGAACTTCACCATCCGGCCGACTCACCAGTGGCGTTTCCAAAGATGGAGGTGCATGACCCTGCTGACCCTCGGAATCCTCAGTCGATTCCAAACCATCCTCCTTGGCCACCACCCTGCACTTCAGAGTATTACCAAACCGCATCCGAACAGGGACAGAGCAATCGACGGCCGGGTGCCCGTATTCATGACATCGCCCACACCTGAAAGGCACATTTTCATAGTCCAGTGTCTGGACAAAGGTATAGGGCCCCCATTTCAGGTCCATAGTCTCAAATAGCCCATCTCTGACGTTAATGCTCACCAGAATGCATGCAACCTTCTGCATCGTCGTTGCCACAAAGGAGAAGTCCGCATCCAGATAAGTTCCCAAAATGTTCCCAATCCTTCTGAAGTGTTCCTCGGACCAGTAGTGAAGAGGGAGTCCTGGTAGCCGAACCCAGAGTGGGATAACATCCATTCTTTCACGGCTGGCATCGAAAAGGGGGTTCCATGGTTTTAACAGGAGAGGGACTTTAAGTATAGACCAGTTTAGGCTTAAGGCCCAATGTGCATGTGCATCCGATGAAAAATGGAAGGCATACCACCCGCCCGAGAGCCCAACGACTCGAGGAACGTAACCACAGTGTCCCAGCCATGCCCCAGGGGCCCACGAAATCACAGTCCTGAGACTAACAGATTTTCCATAAACCCTACCAACCAAAACCGACTTAACCATCCCTACAATCTGGTGCATGCCAATGTCTTCCCCCAACGCGTAGTTAGGTGCCTTTCCGGAGTTCTTAATCCATTTTCTCTGGCTCTTCCCACAAGGTTCCTTAGTTAAAGGACCAGCAGATCCCGCTTCTCGTCCACAACCCCACTGGTCAGAGTCCTCAGATGGACTTGAAAACCCTCTTTGTTCGACAACGCCCAAGTTGGCAGCGACAAACCCACTGGGATGAAAAGGAGAGCCTGTCCGTTGCTCCTCAAAACCCTCCACCTCAGCTCTGAGATCCTGCACATAAGAGGGCGGATTTTCACTGTCCGCGGAGATAATGAAATCCGGCAGGTCGCTGATGCTTGCACTCAACGGCTCCGGTGATGGAGAGGTGCAGAAACCCCTAACTCCCCAGATGTTCACAGCATATGTCTCAGGTGAAAGTCGAGCAGTAGACCCCTCCCAGAACGACGAGCTGGTTTGAAAAGGTAGTAAGGCGGTCGCCGGGGGGGATTGAGGTCCATCAGGAGGCTGTTTACCAGCAAAACCACCGATCCCTAAACCACCTAACTCCTCCTGATTCCGGAATGCGCCAGGTGGTGATTGCCAGATATCATGATGCCGTAAGTTGTCACTACTGTAGTCGACCTTGTCCATTGTAACCCCAAACAGAACCCTAAACGGAACAGGAGCCGTCGCAGTGGTAGAGAAACAAAAAAGATAAAACAGCTCGGTAAAGTAAGAACCCAAACGATTTTACCTCGGTAGAGAGCCATCTGGGGTGGCGTGCAGGTGTTCGTATAGGCTGCCGACCTGCGTTCGTCTGCAGGGTGCCTTCCTACGCCCGTCGCTCACCTCCCAACGCCCGTCGCTCTCCATCCTCCTAGGTCCGATCTACTAATTCGTAAAATCATTTGTCTCAAAATGCTCCAAATATTTATGTTTTAATTATCTAAGTGATCGAACCTAAAAAATAATAAGCCAAGGGTGGTTTTATCCTTTGAAGGTCTTAATGCAATAAGCATGAAATGGTTTTTTTATAGCATGCAAAGTTCAGTGTCTAGTAATGCAACATACATTTTTTTTAATGCTTGAGAAACGAAAAAGATATGGAAAAAACACTAACAATGTGTTTTTTGAGTTAAAGGGCCAACATACAAGAAAATAAGAAAAATATATTAAAGAAACAATTACATAGTTGGAATCTATAGAAAATGCTATATGGGTCTAAATTTTCATAAAAAATTATGGTGTGTAGCATAATGTAACTAGTGGTAGCATACTGTAACCAATGATAAAACACAGGCATGTTGAGATAATGGATGAAATGCTCAATAAGCAAGGGTTTACCACATTCCATGACATAGGTTTGGTTAATCCAAAGCAGACACATAGGAACAAGGATGACACATCAACACGTGTGGAGGGTCAGTCTTACTACTATGAAACACGTACACATTTATTTTCTATTCAAATTGATGAGCTGATGAAAAAAATGTTTCATGATAAACAAAATGCATACCCAATATTCAGTTTCAAAAGACATATGCGCTATGTACTGAAGAAACGTGTACTCGATTTATAATCCTAAAACAAATAACAGTACAATTACATTGTATGGTTTGGTGATGATAACATAAAAAAGAATTGGATAACTATGTAAATAAAATGAACATCTTTTGACATGGATTTGGCTGGCTACGTATATAGAATGAACATGTTTTGAATGTGTTGCACTTGGAAACTTGATGTATTAGACTTGGCCTGGTGATGATACCGATAAAAATATTTGGCATGTTAGACTTGGTTTGGAAAGGACAACAATAAAAAGATTTGGATGGCTAGGTATATAGAATGAACATATTTCATGAAGAAAGAAAATATGAATTGGTGTGTTACACTTGACTTGGCGAAGATAACATGAAAAATATTTGGATGGCTATAGTATATAGAATGACACTAAAGATTAATAAGGGTTAGGGGGGATGGGGTTGATACAAAAAGAGAGGAGTACGGGAGGAGGGGGAGAGAGAGATAGGGGAGTTTGGGGTTTAGGGAGGAGTAGGGAGATTAGAAAGAAAGGGGGGTATAAGTGAGGAGTGGGGTTGTTTGGGTTAGAGAGAAAGAGATGGGGGGTGGTTAGTTGCAATGGGAGGGAAATGATGTCTGAGAAAAAGATAGAGGGGGGGATTAAGAGTAGGAGGAGTAGGAGAGACATAGAGAGGGGGTGTATGAGAGAGATAGAGAGTGGAGGCCAGTTTTTAGGAGATTATGGGAAGAGAGAGGGGTGTTGTTAAGGTGTTGGAGGTAGAGATAGAGTGGGGTGTTACGAGATTTGGGTTAAGTGGATCAAGGGAGAAAGAGAGTCAGAGAAGGGGTTAATAAGGGTAAGGGAGAGTATGGGAGTGAGGGAGAGAGAGAGAGGAGACAAGTTAGTGTTAGGGGGATGCATAGGAATGTGTGTGTGTGTGGGAGAGAGAGAGAGAGAGAGAGAGAGAGAGAACAAATGGTGTGGAGGTGTGTTAGGGGTTAGGTGTAGGTGGATTAGGGGAGTGTGAGAGGGGGTTAATAAGAGGTATGGGGAAGATCGAGGTGGGGGAGAGATAGAGTGAGCAAGGATGAGAGGGGTGGGACTTAGCTTGGTGATGATAATAGATGAGAACATTAAAAATATTTGGATGGGTTTGTATAGAGAATGAACCTCTTTCATGAAGAAAGTGAATATGACTTGGTCTGTTAGACTTGGCTTGGTGATGATTTAACATAAAAATGATTTGGATTGATAGGTATGTAGAATGACACTAAATATTAGTAAGTACTAGAGAGAGAGAGAGAGAGAAAATGGTGTGGAGCTGTGTTAGGGGGTTGGGGGACAGAGAGAGGGGTAGGGGTTAGGTGTAGGTGGAGTAGGGGAGTGTGAGAGGGGGTTAATAAGAGTTAGGGGGAAGATCGGGGTGGGGGAGAGAGAGAGTGAGCGAGCATGAGAGGGGTGGGACTTGGCTTGGTGATTATAATAGATGAGAAGATTAAAAATATTTGGATGGTTGTGTATAGAGAATGAACATCTTTCATGAAGAAAGTGAATATGGGCTTGCTCTGTTAGACTTGGCTTGGTGACATTTGACATGAAAATGATTTGGATGGATAGGTATGTAGAATGAAACTAAATATTAGTAAGTACGAGAGAGAGAGAGAGAGAGAGAGAGAGAGAGAGTAATGTGCCAACCAGGACTGATGATACACTAACTAACTCTCCTACAAGACTCAAGGAAAAACAATGAAATCTGGTGACTAGTTTGATTGTAGGTAGGTAAAATAAAAGGACTTTGGAAGGGATGAGGATCATGCCAGCTGATACAACATTTGAAAAATGTACTAGTGCGATTAATGTTTCGAACATAATCTAGTTTTAAATCTACTCCAAGGCTCCTAGGCACCCCAACATATGCAAACTAGAACTTCAACTAAGCATTGACTTAGAACTAATGGTGAGGTATTTTGACCTGGGGAGGCTAAATCAAATTAAATTAAATTCCATTAAAATCCTAGGTTTGCTCCAGCAATTTTGGGAAGGTTATGACGAGGTCTCACAAACATACAACAAACATTGCCTTCCAGGATTCCACAACTAGTAAAATTCAAGAATTCACAAAGAGTCAAGAAGGCTCGTGAATTTCTGATCTTAAGATTGGAATGAGTCATTTGTAATATTAATTAACAACATAAATATAAATAACTTCACTTGGACCAATAATCATTCATTTACCAAACAAATTCTGAAGACTACCTCATTTTAATTGAAATCTACACTAGGTGCAAGAAGAGGGATTGGAATCAGATTTTTATTCATTAAAACTTTGGAAGTGACATAATAGGTCCATTAATACATTCATATAATCCGTAAGTAGCTTATTAATACATCATATAGTTCTTAGGAAAGAGATACATCAAGAACAAACTCTTTCATCAAGAAGGACCAGGAAAATACTCCTAGATCTGCATGGAAAGCTATCAAATCTCTGTCACAGGCTCATAATCCACTGGTGTAGACTTCAAGACTAGAAATGACATCAATGACAATTTATTTATACCATAATCCTCTCACATAAATCAAAGGAACATCTCCCAGTTTGGACTAGGGGCACATCTCCTAAGTCACTAAGGCACAATTCCACTCACTCCAATTCTCCAGCTGTCAAAAGATGTGATAGTGGTGCACTCTCTTTATTTTATGGATGGAATATGAATTGAGGAGAAATTATCTTAGTCTAATGCATCGTCATGGATTGATAAGGAAATATTTCTTTCATAGTTTTCTCCTTTTCTACTTTGCTTTCTGCATTTACCTTTTCTACTTTATATTTTCTATCATGCTTTGCATTTTACTGCTTTTTCTTTCTTTTCTGCCTTATCCTGCTTTTCTTTCTTATACTGCTTTTCTGCCTTATCCTACTTTTCTAACTTTATCGTGCTTTCTACTTTTGTGCTGCTTTCTGCTTTATGCTATTTTTCCTAATTTTTTCTTCATTTATGCTTTGTACAATCTTTCTTTATTTTTCCTGATTTTCTAGATTTGGATGCTTTCACCTATCTTTTCTTGCAGTTCATCTCTTTGGTAAACCTTATCCTCTAAGGCACACTTGTGGAACATTATCCACTTTATTTCGAAATAAAAATACTTATTTGATGAAAAGTAATTATTCTTAAGTGCATATCAAACTTTAGGAAAAAATAAACTACACTCCCTAATTAATTAAATGCCTGCACTTTCAAAATTAACCCCAGGTAAATGAAGTTGTCTCCTCAACCCAAGGTATTACTGTGTTAGGAACTTAATCCAGTAATCATCATTGAGGGGATATGAAAGTCCTCCCCTCACAATATTGCTTGTCCTCAATTAATTTCAAACTAGGATGATGTAAGATGTGTTATCATTCCCAAGTAGCATCCTCACTAGGAAGTCCTTCCCATTGCACCAAGAATTCCTTAATGATTCTACTCCTTAGCTTCTTCTCTTGAACCTACAAAATATTTTCTGGAACTATAACCAAATTTCCTTCATCATCAAGGGGAGGAAATTATTCTGAAACCTTAACTTGCTGCCCTATTTCTTTGTTCAAACAAGACACATGGAAAACATTGTGAATCACACATCCTCGAGGCAATTCTAGCTCATAAGCCACTTCTTCGATCTTTCTTAGGACTTGGTAGGGACCATAGAACCTTGGATATATCTTCTCATCAAATTTAGAATTCAATCAGGATTGTCTATAGGGTTGCAACCTCAAATATACTTGATATCCTACTTGGAAAGTTCACTCCACTCTATGCTTGTCTACTTGCATGTTTTGCCAATTCTGTGCTACCCGCAAGTTGTCTTTGAGAGTTCTGAGTAAGTATTGACTCTCTTGGAGCCAATCCTTTTCCTTTTGTGGATTTCAATCACCAAATAACAGTTCAACAAAAGTGAGTGCATCATATCCATATAGGGCCTTGAATAGTGACATTCCAATTAAAAGATGGAAAGTAGTATTGTAACAAAAATCTCTCAAATGGAGCCAAGTAGTCCATGACTTTTGCTGGCCATTAACACGTTTATCAGGTATCCTTCTAGCCATTGGTTCAATCTTTATTTTTTCCATCATTCTGTGGATGGTATATTGTACTCATGTCCAAACTTGTCTCCGCTAACTTGAATGATTCTTTCCAAAAAATGCTAGTGAACTTGTTATCTCTATCACTGATGATGGACTTGAGTATGCCATGAAGTTTGAAAACTTATTTGATGAAAATTTCAGCCAATTGGTTGGATACAATATTAGTTTCGACAGAAAATAAATGTGCATATTTAGTCAATCTATCAACCACACCAAAAATATTGTCTTTACCTTGGCTTTTCGGAAGTGCCATGATGAAATCCATCGATTCACTTTCCTCATTTCTGCTCAAGAATAAGAATTGGTTGTAAGATTCCAACTATATGAGTATGCTCTAGTTTGTTTTGCTTACATGCCACACATGATCTAACATACTCTATCACTTCCTTCTTCAGGCCCTTCCAAGACAACCTTTCCTTCGCTTTCCCGTATGTCTTCACAAACCTCGGATGTCCTGCTAGGGGTGCATCATGAGCAACCTCTAGGATCTTCTTCTTTAATGAGGATTCTAGAACCAAAAATATCCTATCTTTCATGTTCCCATTTCGTTAGCACCATGAATAATATCGAACCCGATGGATCCTAGTGACAGATTGAATTAATTAATTAATGAGGGGTTAAAATGAGGAACTTAATTAATTAGGAGTGTGCATTTAAATTTATCTATAGTTTGCTACCTGCTTGGAATAAATAATTATGGAGCATTTAATATTATTGGTGCAATTAATATTTTTATTTGTTATGTTGAATAAATGGAGAAATTGGCCCACAAAATTGAATTAGTGGATAAGGTTGGAGGAATTACTTTGAGTAGAAGCCAAGTAAGCAATAGAGTCCAAAACTGATGCCAAAAATGAGAAAAGAGGAATATTTAAGGAAAAGCAGCATAAATCAAGAAAGCAGGATAAAACAGGAAAAGTAGGAAAGTTCAGAAAAGAAGGAAAGTCAGAAAAAGAGGAAAAAGAAGGAAAGCCAAAGCAAAGCAAGGAAAGTATGTCCACTCATGGGTGAACTATTCTCATAGGTCAGCAAGCCAGGTAACTTTTTCAAAAGGTCAACATGAATTCTATAAAATAAGGATTCCAACTCCATTTCACATCTTTTTCTATTGTGAGAAATTTTATGAATGCATTTATGCATCCAAGGCTTGGGAGGTGTGCCCCTAGTCAAGCATGGGAGATGTGCCCTAAATTTATGTGAGAGGATGATGGAATCCAGCCATTATCACTGATTGTATTTGCAGGTAATGAATTTGAACAGGTTGACTTGGAATTTCTAAATCATCTTCACCAAAGGCAGCGATCGAATTCTTCTTCTTTCTTCTATTCTACAACTAGTTTCTTAGTGGCAAGAGGAGAGACTCTTCTATCATCTTCTGAGAGGCATCATGGCCTATTTCTGATTTAATAATAGAGTATGTAATTTTCTAATATTAGTTACTTCAATACAAATTACAGAACTTTGATTTCTTCTCCAATTTATGCACCCTTTTTAGATTTAGCTAGAATTTGACTAGCTTTCAATGAATGATTCATAAGTCAATGCGTAAAGGTACAAATGAATTCATTCCAGTCCCTTTAGTTATACAACATATCATATGTCATGATAAAATTACTTTTTCATAAATTCTATTACCTTTGACAATTTTTTGGGAATCCAGAAATCAAACTAGTTGAGTTGTTCTGAATTGCCATTTTACTAGTTTTGTTGTAAGACTTGTCCAAATATGAATATAAATTTTTGAGATGATATTTAATGATGCAATGATTGTAAATGAATTATAATCAACCTCTATGATGTCTGTAACAACCTTCTCCAACCCTCAGTCAAGTTTCCTACCCATACTAGTATACATATGTTGAGAACCCCATGATCATTGGAGTAGAGTTCAGACGAGCTGTTCTTGAAATCATAAATGGTCTCATTACATTTTTCATAGGTATAAAATCATATCATAACCTTCCATCCATCCATATCCTTTGATCTTTCCCATCTCCAACAATTCTAGCCTCCACAATCACTGTTTTAGTCAATTTTGAGAAGTCTTGAGTTTTTGTGCCACAATCTTAAGTTTGTGTATTACACTATACTTATGATAGATGATATCATTGAGAATATTGTAAGTATCATCATGAGTTATTCCATTGAATAAATCATAATCAAACTAATTCTTTGTATACTCTACTCCTAGATGTGCTTTCCAATAACCATGAAAATTTATCAATGCAAAGGTTGGTTTTCTAGAAAGCACATTAGCGATAGTGTTCATCTTACCCTTCTTGTATTCAATGTCAAGTTCAAATTATTCAACCTTGCTTACCCACTTTTTTTGCCTATAATTCAACTCCTTTTGGTTTGGGAAGTGTCTCAAACTGTTATGAACAGTCTTGATGATGAACTTACCACCCACAAGATATTGTCAAAAACTAACTAGCACATGCATGATGGCTAGAATATCCTTATCACAAACTAAATATAACCTCTAATGGGGCTACAAATTCCTACTTTCAAAGGCTAGGGAATGCTTGTTTTGCATCAATGCTTCTTGAATCCCATTCTATGAAGCATCACATTCAAGAACAAAAGTTTGAGAGAAATATGGATGTGCAAGAACATGACAACTAATCATTACCTCCTTCATCTTATTGAATGCTTGTTCAGCCTCTTCTGACCAATTGAAGGCTCCCTTCTTAGTAAGGTACATTAATCTAGATGTCAACTTTGAAAGTGTTTGACAAACTTCTGGTAGTAAGTGCATATCCCAATAAATCCTCTCAATTCAGTGAGATTATTAGGACTTGGCCAATCCAAAATGGTTTGGATCTTCTCCAAGTGAACCTTAACTCCTCATTTCCAAATCACATGACCTAGATACAGAATCTCAGTCATTCCAAACTCACACTTGGATAGTCTTGCATAGAAATACTGATCTTCCAAGATTGTTAGTACAACATCGAAATGGTGCAAATGCTCCTCCCAAGTTCTACTATAGATTAATATATCATCAAAGAAAACAAGAACAAACTTAAGGAGCTTCATGCTAAGCACTCTATTCATGCAAGAGTGAAAATTTGCAGGTGCATTAGTTAGGCCAAAAGGCATAACCAGGAACTCAAAGTTCCCATGTTGACACTAGAAATCTGTAATGTACCAACTTATGGTTGTGATACAAAAACTATTTTCTTCTTAATTTTAATTAAAACAATGGCTAGGGAAGCTAGAATTACTGCAGATGGGAAATATCAGAGGCTATGGAAGGGTGGAAGGTTATGATGTGGTATGATATCTCTGCAAAAATTAATAAGGCCATTGATGTTTCAAGAGAAGCAAGCTTCAATTTACTCCAACGCTCCTGGGCCACTCAGCATATGTAGACTAGTATGGATGATATATTTGAATGAAGCCTGGGGATGCATGTTCTGAACTTACATAGGTTAAATATCAATTAATAAAATCCATTTAATAGTAAAAAAACATTCCATAAAGTTTCAAAGATATCTGAGAAAGTCTCACATAAACACGCATAAAATTGCCTTCTAGGACAGCTTAGCTAGTGTGAATTCAGTATTTCCAAACAAGATTTAGAGGCTCACAAATTCATGAACTGAAGCATGGGATGTGATTTTTGGCATATTATTTATCTCCAGGACCAATAATTATTTCATTTGGATACGTTCTCATACATTTATTACTTGCAAACTGGAGACTAGTCAAAATTTAGGAAAATCTAGAGAGCATGTAGAAAATGAAGAAAAAATCAGAATTCTGCAAACTGAAACTTACTGAATGATATCATAGATTTATATTCACTATTATTACATCATATAAGAGCCATGAGGATGCTCATATAATTGGATAAACATTCCTCCTCTCCTACACAACAATCTAGCTCTAGAAATTCATAGGAAGCCTGGAGATTTGAACTTTGAACTGTATGATGTTTTTTATGAACTTCAAATTCCACTTGATCAGATATTAGATATTCAGATACTGATTCATGATTAGAGAGATCATCAAGAAGGGTGAATGCATCAGTCGGCTTGCTCTCAAAATGGTTTGGACCAATCCCTTCATTTTGTTTGCCAAATCTTTCATCCAGATGGGCCCATATCTCTTTTGGAGATTCAACAGAAAAGAAGTGGTGTACCATGCATCGATACATATCAAGCATCATGGCTCCAGAGGCTCTGTCACCTTCATTTAACCAATCATTCTCCTCTTCAGATGATTCAAACTCTCTTTCAAAACAATAATAAAAGAGACCATTTCTCTTCAAATGTGCTATCATATCAGGTTTCCATTCATCATAGTTGAATGGAGAAAGAGGAGTAATTCCTTCTAAATTCATGGAAGTTGTTTCAAAAGACCTGCAAAAACAATAGAAAATGTCTGCAACTGCTACTCCTGCAATTGTTGCACTCGAAGTCTTGATAATAACTTGCAAAAAACTCTCAGGAATGGAGATAGACAATACTGTCAACATGCTCTGATACCATGTGAAAATCCTCACAGCGTATCTACTCACAAGAAGATTAAGCAGGAAAATAGAAGAAGAGTGAACAATGCAATGTAAAAGAGAAACATAACTATGATACAGTAGAACTCGGATAGAAGCAGAATAACATCACACACTAATTCATTAATCATAATATGAAAAATAAATAATACAATGGTGAGAGGATTTGAATGCCAAGGTGGCAATTTGAATTAGCCTTCATGGAGTGATCATCAGATCAATGGAGTGTCATCAAAGCACAACTAGAAGTCATGATCATCATCAGTGGAGTCATCATTGCACAAGTAACTGTCAACCTGATGTCAAACTGAGTCTAACCGTGTGTGGTAGGTGTAGTTGGCACATGGAGGCACTAACTGAATAAAGGAGGCTCAGTGGAGGGTGCATGAGGAGCTAATTGGAGTCAGAATAGGCATTCTAGTCTCACTGGAGGTCCATCGGAGTGATACAGTCAGTTGAGAGTCAGTCTAGCCTTAAATCAAGGAAAGATCTAAAGATAACTCAACTAACTGAAGTGCAACTGAGTGGAAGGTGAGAGAGGGCACCTTTCACAAGTGGCTTCCTTAAATCAAGGAGGAAGGGTGCACTAAGCACTAGGAGGGCTAAAATTGATTTGAAAGAAGCCCTGGGGGCTAGCTAACTGAGGGCCAGGGTAATTTTAAAGGGCGAAATTTCGCCAATTGGTTATTTTTCAGGCTTTTTTTCAAAAAATAAATTTGCTATTTGGTCATTTTTAGTCTCTAATACCGCCTATATTTACATAAAATATGTTTTTTTATCATAATATTCGCCAAAATTTACACATTTCAATAGTAAATTGTATGTTTCATATTTAATATTCGCCTACCTATATATATATTTACATGTTTTTTTCAATCCAAAAAAATCGTAATGGATACTATACTTAAGTATAATATTAGAATCCTTAAAAAATACCCTCTTGAGGGCTAGGTGTTGGGATTGGTGACTGGGATGCATGCATGCATGACTGAAAATGCAAAAATGGATAATGTTGGTAGGACTAGGATGGAGTATAGGAATATCCCAACAATATAAGGGCATTGGTTCCTGGGGTTTGGCAAGCTAAGGGTTGTCACTTCAACACAAGCATGCTTAGGGATTAAAAATGATGGTTTATGAAGAATATTTGGTTTGAAATTAGGGTCTTAGATACCTTATATTATAAAAACTTTTAAGGTTGTTGGATGCATGCAAAATTCCATACACCATCCTAGAGACCTAATAGAATTGATATTTATGAAGGCATACTTTGCTAACAAAAAATAATGGATTGGGACATAAATGGGAGATCTAAGACACATGAATAATGAATCTTGTAGAACATGATAGTAAACATATTCATTCTCCCAAAAAAGTGAAAGGAGCTTGCAAAATACATAGCAATATGGAGGTAGGCAAGTGTGCAACAAAACATGTAACTGAATTGGAACCATGTCACTCTAGAACTTATGTACTTCTATCACATATCTATGCTACAATTTTTAGGTGGGAGGATGCAACAAAGGAGTGGACCATGATGAAAGAGAGAGGAGCGAAAAAAGAGTCCACATAATGTTGGTTTTTGGCCAAGAACATTGTGCATGCTTTTGTTTGAGACAAATTACATCCAAATATTCCAGTCATCAATAATATTCGCATTTTTGGTGATTGACATGAACATGCCAAGTGCATTTCCAAGGTAAAACACACATAAATTATTGTGAGCAATGCCAATCACTTCCATAATTTCAAATGAGGATTGTGCTCATGCAAATATTATTGGTGATGCACCCATTAAATAAATACACGCAAGTAAAATACACACAAAACTTTCAAGACACACATGGAACACTAAGATTTATAACGTGTATAAAATAGTTGAATAAAAAATGGCATTTGTGATAAATACTTTGAATCAAGGTTCTACAAATTTTGAATCATGTAATATAATTAGAACAAGATAATTAGAGGGAGATTAACCATGATGCAATGTAAGGCTACCATTTTTACTTCAGACACATAAACATAATTTACATAAATGACATAATGACATAACTTACCCTAGTGATGGCCAATTTGTAAATTTGTAATCAACAATCTATGAGAGTTACTCTCCTCCTAATCTAACTCCTCATCAAACTTAGATGAAAATTTATACGACAATGAAGTGAGAGAAAACCATTTATCACAAAATGATTATAAATTAAAATAAAATAATTATATGTTATGCATTTTGAGCTCAAAAAAGATAACATAACATATTTTACTAACATATTATAACTATTATAAAAAAATTAAAAATTAACAAACTCTTATATGGCTGAAGAGACTACATTGGACAAAATATATATATATTAATGTTAACGGTTTTTTAATGTTAATGGCTGTAGGGATGCAGAAAGAAAATCTTATGCAAGTTTAACATTTAAGAAACTATATTTGACAACCTATAGTTTGTTAATGTTAATGGCTGTAGGGATGCAGAAAGAAAATCTTATGCAAGTTTAATATTCAAAAATTATTATTGGACAAATTTTGTCAACTCATCTGGTGCAACTTTAAAAATTAGTATTTGACAATTTACGTGTTTGTCAAGTAATGTAAGTGAAATTTAAGATATATAAAGATTATAATGGATAATTTATAGTATTGGACAGTTAAGAGTTTTCCACGTTGCTTACATAACGTAGAATGGAAACCTTAATGTATCGAACTCTTACATATAAACATTACTTCATGGGCTAGCCATCAACAGTTTACGTGTTTATTGCAAAGTTAACTTTATCATATATAGAAATTAAATGGTGGATAATTTATCAGCAACTGCCATTTTGTTTCCCATGCTTCACGTCAGTGCTCGTTGATAGACGTGTAGAATGCCCTTTACAGGGCGGTGAAGCCTTTCATTCGACTATTTTAGTATTTACATAGATCTCTGACGCCATGGATAATAGATAAAGCAAATTTGAGAAGGACGTGCGTACTATTTTAGTGCTATTTTGCCATTTAAATTGACTCTCAAACTTAGCTCTCTTCCCCCGGCTCAGCAGAAGTGTTTGAAAATAACTGTAGATTTCGGAAGTGTTTGAAAATAAGTCTAGATTTCAGAAGTGTTTGAAAATAGCTTATATGCGTTGCAATCCTCACCTTGGCGTTGTTTGTTATTGTCGCGCTCTTTCAAATATCTTTATGACCGTTTCTACAAGTAGGGTTTTTTCATCGCTACTTTACAACAAGATTAGCTTAAAATAAATTGAGATGTAACTTTCTTAGCCAATTATAGGTATTGTAAGGTTGTACTTTAAAACTCATTTGAACGTACAGAGTATTAGTAAGAAGGTAAAGCTAGATATTACTTCAATTTTACTTGTATACATCTAAAATTAATGTTTAATATCTGTAGGATTGCTTTTAATAGACAGAAAATTATAAATGTTTCAGTTAGCCACAGATTTTACATGTACACTTGATCATCTTAAGATATATAAGTGCATCTCATGCAATCAACAATTTATACATTATATTTATTGAATCCATTTTGATATTGCATTCCCAATATATGTGATGTTTTTATTTGATATATCAATCTACAATTAATTGGAAACAGGAACAAGCTGGCGGCAAATGATTGCAAGAAAAGATTACCGTGAAAGAAAAGGTCAAGTTGGTGATACAGACTCGAATCTGCATAAACAAACTCCGCCTATGGTTTTGCTTGAACACAATGAACAAACTATTTGTATTCTGAATTCTTATTCTGATTCGTTCTTAATTCTTCTTTCTAACTTCAGGATAGCGATTATAACCGACGTCGTATTGTGGTACAAACCGAAAGGAAAAATGGAGGATCAATAATATTATCAGCAACAGAAAGCGTGATCGAACGCAAAATATTATATTCCGAAAGACAGATTCCCGGGGGACCAGATTCTCGGATTCACAGAAAATAAATAAGATAAAATGTGGGTGTTCAACACGTTTGTTCTTGCGAGTATACTATAGCTTAAAAAAGCATATATATAATAAATGCAGACAGTATGTACTTTTCTTTACAACGGTATTTTGTTTGCCAAAAATATAATTGTTGAAGATCGTCGTATTATATCTGTTATTTTCCATGGAAAGTCTTCCCTAATTCATATTTTATTACATCGAAAATCCACAGGTGAATGGTTTTGTTTTTAATATAAATAGTTATTAAATTTAATAATTTAATAATCCCAATCTAGGTAATGATTTTTATATGTAATTATTTGTTTTGCCATGAAGTTTTTTTTGGATTCTATAGGTTATTTAGCCTCTGGCCTCTTTGTTTAGGTATTTTGGGGAAAATATTGATTTCACTTTGAAAATTTGTGTATAGTGGTTTAGGATCTAAAATTCAACAAACGTAACAAACATAAGTTTTAAGGATTGCAATGTTTCCAATGGATTCTATCATGTATGAGGGTATGGCATTAGCATGTAATCAAGCACATCAACCTCTCTATGTACGTTGATGTTGGTGGTGCTTTTTGTTAAACTCTTATGTCCCAACCTTAACAAAAATGTACTGTTCACTCAAGTGAAATCAATTATTAGGTGTGGGAAGCTTCTCTACCTTATTTTAACACTTGGATTAGGAAGTTTCATAAAAAAATGTAAGGTGTTGACTAATGTCCTTGGAGGAAAAACTTCAAGATTTGGGGTAGAGGCAAGGGCTAGATCTTAGAGGACGAATAGGGTGCTATTGATGAAAAACATTGCATATTTGTTTATAATGATTTGTATT
This sequence comes from Larix kaempferi, assembly GCA_027924585.1. NCBI lineage: Eukaryota > Viridiplantae > Streptophyta > Pinopsida > Pinales > Pinaceae > Larix > Larix kaempferi. Next base: position 8,495,102 of record BSBM01000209.1, read on the forward strand.
CCTAAGAATGCTCATAAATATATATGTAAATAGAAAAATATTTAATTTTTATAAGTATTGAGATTTTTTTAGTTCATAGATTTTAGGTTTACATTTTTTTACCCAAAACAAATGAATGAAATTAAATAATTTAGAAGGACGGTTTTTTATGAAATTACCTTAAGAGGATATGGATTCCTTTGGTGGAATGTGATCCTTTGTGATCCCTAATCACATATGCGATTTCACTAATCGGACGGTTGAAAGTCAATTCTTCACGCTGCAATGGAGGAAATGAGGAATGCAAGCCAAACTGGGCAATACAACATGTTATATAATAGGGTACTCATTTTTTTATCTATATATCCGGTATCCATTTTTTATCAATATATCAGGTAGGCATTTAGAATGAGTACTTGTTTTCTTAACTTATTCTTTGCCTATTTTGCGTGGCTTTCGTTGCTGCACATTATTAGATATAGATATAATAAAGGCGTATATGTTTTTGTTTATAAAAATTTAAATTAGTTTTTTATATTTATGATGCATCTAAAATGTCTTTCAACTTTGTACAAAGGCCTTATACAAGGGTTTTATAAGAAAAATGTATCTTCTTTAAGTAACTAAGGGACCAAATGTCTCTTGCAAAAAATTAGTAATAGTCATTAAGAGAAAAGGCAGAAATATATACATTGACCTTGAACTTTCGATTAAAAGATTTTTTCTATTGGGAACATTAAGGAAAAGTCCTAAATTCATTTTGAACAAAAAAACAAACTAAAGATAATCTTAATGCAAAGAAAATATAATTTTAATGCAAAGAGTATAGTTAAGATCCCTTACATAAAGTTTGATAGACAATTTGTCCAAAACCTCAATTAACTATCAAATGATCCATATATGGACCAAAACCTTAACTATCAAATGATCCATATATGGATCTATTTAAGTGGTATCCAATTTGCCAAATTATTACATTATTGTACCCTATGGGTTAAAATACTTGCATATGAAAACCCTTATGTGCTAGTGAGAGGCATGTTATGCTTATAATTAGGAGTTGTTCATGTGTCTCTACCAAGTAAGGGATCTATTTTTCATGTATACCTCAACATTTAGAAACACTTAAGCATTTTCCTTATTACATTGACCTTTGAAATAGTACTTTAGACTCTGGGCATGTTTCGAACTTGGGTTAGTATGTAGGGGTTTATTTTATATTCAACCTATAGAGGGGAAGTCAATATTTGAACCACATAATGGGAGCTCCATAAATCTAGGACCCATGGTTTTCATTGATTTCTACACCCAAAATCTTGATTATGGATTTCTCTCAATAGATTTTTTTCTCAACATAATTATCATGCCTAGACAGTTTGCAAAATTTTCCAAGTCAATCATATTGTGGTATGTCAAAGTTGAGATAATGAGCCTCGTAAGAACTCCAATGATGGTCGGGTATGTGGCTTATATCCAAGTTTCATGCACAACTATCAATAAGGATATGGGAAACACCAAATCTATAAGGATATGCACCTTCTAATTCAAATAGAATACATAGGATTCTTATGGGGAAGTAACAAGAATAATTGGGTTTCTAAGCATTATGATATACAAAATCCACTAAAGACTTGTGAATAAATGAGGTGAGTTTCAAACAAGTGGTAGAGTAGTTCTTGTACATTGATTCCACTACCTAAAATGTCTTTTAATTCTTAAGATTCCTTTTCATCTTGTCATCAAATTGTGGATGGGAAGAGGTGGATTCAAAGATTTTTTTTTTTTGTATGTATGAGCTAACTTTTAATTAGTATGGTGTGGAAATTTGCTAGGGTTTGATTTCCAAGAGGTATTTTCTCATTTTATTGTTTTAAACATGTGGGATACCTCTTTCTCAAATTATTCAAGTGCATGTATACTACTGTAAAACCCCATGAGTGTTATAATGATGATTGTTAACAATGATGGCATATAACTTATATATGGTTCTTGATATGAAAATAGAGATATCATGAGTTTATTAAATGAGATTGCTAGAAGCAAATGATCCACAGACTAAATTTTCGTTCGATTCTTCTTTTTGGGTCAATTCACATATAGTAGAGTAGCTAACCATACAAGACCAAATTCTATCTTCCTTTCCTAACATATCAATTACTTAAGAAAGTACTAGAACAAATTTTTGAGTTATATTGGCAGTGGCTATGGAACCTAAGGAATCCACACCTTGACATCTAACCAATAAAGGTAACCATTAGAGGATCCTTCCAGCGAGGGTAAGGTCTTGGGTAAGATTTCTAACTTGTCGAATTTCAACATAGCATCGAGGCTACTTGTTGAGGTGCCCTGATATTGAACTAGTAATGATGCCCCTCATGAAAGGAAGAAGTAGCTCAACCTTAATTGTCAAATTCCCAACAAAGTTCACCTACTATCCTAAGACCTCATGTGCACTAGAATATAAATCTATTTTTTCCCACAACTATTTCCATGACTAAACTTGCAAGGAACAAGAAAAAGTATTGTTTTATGGATTTATGTACTTAAAATTGAGTCATTTGGTGAGGGTCCTTAATAACTTAGATAGTTGACTAGTGACTAGGCAAGTCAATCTAGTTGTTATGCCTCTATAGATTGACTAGGGATTACTAACTACTATATGTTGGAGTATATGTCTCACCTTTGGGAATATAATGTTGATTAACTAATATATTGATAACATCATGCAAGCCTGATGTTGGTAAACTTGAATACAAAATCATGGAGGCCGAGGTTTAGGGTTTCATTGATGATGGAAATCGACCTGGTGTAGGATCTCTGCCGACGACAGGCCCGTCGGTGGTCTGTCAGTGTCAGGAGGATTGCATGGTTCTCAAGATGGAATCTTGGGTCATGGTGGTTTTACTATTTATTGTGCTAATTACTTTTCTGTTAACCAGTTTAACATTATTTTTTTCCAATACTCTGTTAGGGTTTTGCTTGATAGTTGTTTGTGGAGATGGAGGAAGTTGTTGACTATAGCTATGATTCCTTAACGCACTGGGATATCTGGTCCTCGCCACCTGGAGGGTATAGGGTTGGGGAAGGTGCCGAACCCTATTGCGGGGGTGGGCTTCATCTGTCTCTACCATCGAACCATGCATTCACTCAAGGTTTTGAAGGCGTGGAACTTTTCTCAATCCCACAGTCTGTGAACAGCCTGGATGTTGGTCGTTTAACATCTACATTGGACAGTGTATGCTCGGAGGAAGTCCATGGTCTTAACTTGTGGGGTGTTACACCTCCTGATTCCCCATCCAACCGGGATAGTTTACCGGATTTCTTAAATTCGTCTGGTGGTCCGTTTAGTGAACCCATTATGCCAATGCCTTCTGGATCTGTGGTGGCTAGTAAGTCTTCGGAACTGATTGTCGGGGATGTTGGTACCTCTTTTTCTTCTTCATCGGAAGGGCTTTTAGCTAGAGTCCTTGGCTCTACAAAACAGCGAGGTTATCCTAGTCCAACGGTGGAAAGGTTTCAAGCTCCTTCAGCTCAGCAGATTGGGGTTAATGATGGTAGGGAGGCATGGTCGCATGCAAAGGTCCGTTGAAAGTGGTTGAAAAACATGGGTAAGGCTCCAAATTATGCATTGGGGGAGGATATCGGGTTTCAACACTTACTAAGTATGGCCAATACTGTGTTGGTGGGTAGGGTATATGGTCGGGAAGTGGCTCTTAAGACAGTCATAAGATGGGCCTCCCAGGCCTGGTTACGCCACTCTAGTTATGTCCCGAGGATTGTGGCGCTTTCCGGGGGATGGTATGCATTTCATTTCTCATTTGAAGATCATGCATAGTGGGTGTTGGGATTAAATTGGATCATGGTAAATTTTCCCCTCCTTCTCAAACCTTGGAACCCTCTTTTTGATGCCAGTTGGGAACGCTTGCACACCATACCACTGTGGGTTCGATTGCCGGGGTTAACACTTCATTATTAGGCTGAAGAGCATTTTCAAAGGATTGGCAATATCCTAGGGTCTTATCTGGATGCATATTTTTCATTTGTTTCTTTGTTGGTACAGAAGGTGGCTCGCATTCTGGTTAATATCAATGTTAGAGAGGGATGATCAGATGGTATGGATCTCTGCTGGGGACCTTACACTTTCCCCCAAATTCTTGATTATGAGAATGTGCCGTTTTGTTGTCACCGTTGTCATTCTTATGGACACCCTGCAACAGAATGTCATCTACCGTTGTGCATAAGGAATGGACCCACTTTGCGTCGAGTGAGTAAAAATTTGAACTGTCATCTGGCTGCTGAGGACCTGAATGTTGAAGGAGAAGGACTGCCTCCTTTTGAGTCACTTGTTCAGCCAATCAGAGTGGATGTTCCAATGGGCGATGATGCAGAAGTTCTGACTCGGCATCTTTTGTAGACAAGGAGGATGACAATAATGTAATGCCATCGGAAGAGGATGCTGGAAATGTCCAAAATTCTCTATTACAAGCGGTTGATTTGGTCTCGGGTACTTCTTCATCCTTTAACACACCTCCTTCCATTAATTTATTTTTTCAGAATTTATCTTTTCTAGATCTGGATTGGGTGGCGGGACTCAAGAATTTACATATTTCCTCTGATCTTTTGCATAACTTTTCGGAGCCCCCTAGCCCCTCTGTTGTGATTTCCACAACTAACCTTCTCTTGAAGGACACCTCTGATACACCTCCACTCAATCTTCTTGTTATTATTTCTGATGAGGAAGTGCATCAGTCTCCTCGGGGATCCACAGGATCGGGATACAAATTACACTCCTTAAATAAATTGCCAGCCGAGGGCTTGGGAAAGGACACTAACAGAGAAGTCAAGGGTCGAGGCAGAAAATCTTTCTCGATGAAAGCAAAGTCCAGAGCATGCACTAAACTGTTGGAAGGGAAAAAAATTTCTATAGAAAGGGCACTTAGAGTGGTGAATGCCCAGGTTGAGGGGTATAAATGAAAATGATGTCTTTCAATTGTCGGGGTCTGGCTGGTCCCTCTAAAAAATCAACTCTTCGACGGGTGGTGGAGGTGGAATGCTCGGATATTATGTTACTACAAGAAACTTTGGGAGGTAGTCTTGAGGTTGCGAGGAAGTTGAAATCTTGGTTTCCTGGTAGGGGCTTCGAGGCTTTGGATGTCAGGGGATGGTCTAGCGGATTGGCCGTTGGATGGTGGGAGTGTAGGGTTAATGTTTCTAGTATTTGGGGTTTTGAATCAGTTTTGGGTATGACCTTCAGAACTTTGGATTTTGATCGTGAATTTATTGTGGTGAACATTTATGGTCCTTACTGCAGTAGCGAACCATTCTGGGAGGCTTTACTAGCCAAGGAGGTACTAAAAGGTGAGTCGGTGATCTTGGGTGGATATCTCAATTTCTCCCTGGGACAAGCAGAGGTGTGGGGTCGTCATGCTCAGGTGGATAGTCTCACGGACTTTTTCATCAGGAAATTGACTAAAGGAAATTGGGTTGATGTTGAACCTATTGTTTTTAAGCCTTCTTGGAGGAATAAGAGGGTGGGTGATGCTAGGGTTGCCAAACAATTCGACAGATTTTTGCTTACAAAACAGTTGGTGGAGTCTTTTTTTCACATTCGACAGTGGATTGGATCGGGGGGCTGCTCTGATCATGACCCAATTTTTCTGGAGATCTTATATGGTCCTCATAAGCCTCCGGCCCCTTTAAAGTTTAATAAAACTTGGTTGAATGATCCATCCTTTTTTTATTTAAGCAAATCTCTTTGGATTCCATATCTACCTGGGAATCCACTCACAGCAGCATTTCATTTTGCTGAGAATTTAAGGAATGTTAAGGGACCGATAAAACAGTAGGTGGTGGACAAGAAAATAAAGGATGATAGGGACTTGAAGGAAGTTGAAGGGGATATTTCATCCATGATTCTTCTTTCTGGGGGTGGATTTCGTACTCAGGTGGAAAAGGAAGCTTTAGTTCATTTGGAAGGTCGAAGGAATCAGTTATTGATGGAGAGAGAGGAGTCTTGGCGTTTGAAAAGTAGAGCTATATTGCTGGAAAGTGGGGATGAAAACACTAAATTTTTTCCGGCATATGCAAAGGGGCGTAGATCTGCTAATACAATTTGGAGCTTGAAGGATCAGGAGGGTATCACTAACTCTACCTTTGAGAGTATGGCTAGGGTTGGGGTTCAACGTTTTCAAAATATTTTTAAAGCTAGTGACAGGGTTAACATAGAGGAAGTGGTTAGGGTGGATTAGTTTTTTCCTAGGTTTGTTGAGGAGGAAGACAATAGGATGTTGATGGAATGTATTACAATGGATGAACTTAAATTGGTCTTGAACCGTTTTCAGAAAGACAAGAGTCCGAGGCCAAATGGATGGACCATTGAATTTATATTTGGCCTTTATGATATAATTGGAGATGATCTCCTTCAGCTGGTCGAAGACTCCCGGAGGGAGGGAAGGATCCTAGCTAGCCTCAACTCGACTTTTATTGCCCTTATTCCTAAAGTGAACAATCCATGTTCATTCAATGATTTTCGGCCTATCTCCTTGTGCAATTGTGTTTTTAAAATCATTTCTAAAGTCATAGCTAGGAGACTAAAAACCATCTTGTCTACACATGTTTCGGAGGAACAATTTGGCTTCTTGGAAGGACGTCAAATTCATGAGGCCATTGGTATTGCACAGGAAGGACTACACAACTTAAAAACTAAGAAATTGAAGGGGGCAATCTTAAAAATTGATTTATCAAAAGCATATGATAAAGTGAGCTAGTTATATCTTCATCTTCTACTCACACATCTGGGGTTTGGTATTGGCTTCATTCGGTGGATTATGAGTTGTATCTCCATGGTTTCCTTCTCGGTTCTTATCAATGGTGCTGCTACCCCTTTTTTCCATTCAGGTAGGGGATTACGATAGGGATTTCCTCTGTCTCCTCTGCTCTTCTTACTTGTGGCTAAGTATCAGCAGGGCAATCAAAAAAGCTAAAAGGTTGGGTCTTTTTGGAGGTATACAGGTGGCCAGGGATTTTTCCATTACACACCTACTGTTCGTAGATGACAGCCTCATCTTCTGTTCGGGATCTTGTAGGTATGGAGTAAAATTAAAAGAGACTTTGGATAACTTCTCTCTTGCTACTTGAATAGAAATTAACGCTGGAAAATCTACTCTCTCGATGAATCTTCTCTTGGAGGAATTGAGGATGTATTCTGACCTATTCCCTTTCACTCGTCTTACTCTTTTGGAAGGTCTCCAGTATCTTGGGTTTTTGCTGAAACCAAATGAATATAAAAATCAAGATTGGGTGTGGTTAATTGAGAAATTTGAGTTAATATTAAGAATTTGGAGTTTTAAATGGCTCTCTAGAGCAGGCAGATTGGTGCTTGTCAAATCGGTCTTGGAGGCTATCCCGGTTTACTGGATGTCTTTGGCTTGGATTCCACGTGGTATTCTGGATCGTGTTAGGAGACTCTCTTTTCGTTTTTTTGTGGAGTGGAAAGGAGGATTCCTTGGTGGCCCCCTGGATCAAGTGGGAGAGAATAGCTACTCCGAAGGCAGTCGAAGGTTGGGGCTTAAAGAATATATACTCCTTTTCAAAGGCTCTCGCTGCAAAGTGTGGATGGAGGTTTGTAAAATATGGAGGTTTTTGGGCCCGGTTCATGTTCCATAAATATATAGCTCCCTCATCACTAGAGAGTTAGATACGAAATCCATAGAAATCACATACGGGTGGCACGACTGGAAGGCGATTGTTAAATCCTTTCATGTTGTTGAACAAAACTTGGTCTGGGATGTCGTAAGTGGTCACAAGTTGCTTATTGGTAGGGACCCATGGGTTGGGTGTGAACGACAACACATATTATTTGTAGAGACTATTAAGGCTTTGAGCCAAAGGGGTATACGATTCCTACAACAACTATCGGATCCAGAGGAATTTCTAATGGGATACCACATTTGGCATCAGGAATATCATTTTGGCCTTGGAGTTGAAGAGGAATTGGAGTTGGGTATATATCTACAGGCTCTTAGAAGGGATCATATTTATCTGGGTGAACATGAGGATGAATTGTGTTGGGATGGGGATCTGTCTGGTGTCTATACTCCAAAAGGTGGCTATCTTCATATTAGTGCAGGCCTACAAGATAGGGAACTAGAATGGTGGTGGGGGTCTTTATGGAAATTGCATAGTCCACACAAAACTTGTCTATTCATGTGGTGTATTCATTCGAATCGGGTTCCTACCTGGGATTTTTTACAGCGCAGAAGTAAACAGGGACCGGGATGGTGCTCCCTCTGTCGTCGAGCCCTAGAGACTATGGATCACCTGTTTCTACAATGTCCATATGTTGTTGAAGTGTGGATTTTGGTCTTACGAATACTGAAGGTTATGATGAGTTGGATTGGAAAGTTGATAAATGATGCTTGGATGGTATGGTGTCAAAATCCTGGTTACAAATATTTCAAGGCTTTTCCTTTAATGGTGGTATGGGGAGTTTGGCTTGCAAGAAACAAGCGTGTTTTTACGGATGTTGAATGTATTCCTGCTTAGACAGCCGTACATTGATATGGACTTTACTTATCAACCAGAAAATTGTCTTTTGCTACATGTGCACACAATAATCAACCGTTGGATATTGATTTCTCTCAGCCCTGGGGGTTCTTTGCTGGTTCCTGCCAGAACAATATGTGTGGGGGAGGGGCATTAATTTTTCTTTCGCCTGTGTGCTTTTATATAATGTCCCTATGTTTGGGGGCTAGCAGCAACAATTGGGCAGAACTACTTAGCCTCAGATATCTTATGAGTTATGCTCTTGAGTTAGGGATCCACAACATTTCTATCTTTGGGGACTCCATGAATGTGATTCAATGGGTTAATGGATTTCATAATTGTCACAACCGTAGACTTGCACATATTCTGGTTTTCATCCAGAATGCCACTCCTTCATTTGACAACTTTTCCTGCAGGCATGTTTACAGGGAGAACAACTCAGAAGTGGACATGGCATCGAAAGAAGGTTGCTGCTAGGGTTTGGGATTTGGAAGATCCGAGAATTTACAAATGGAGTGCTCAGAGAATATTACCACCGTCCCTTTATAGAATAGAGGGGAGGTGTTATGAAGGTGTCTTTTAGTCACTTTTTGTGGATTGGTTCGATCCTTCGATGAAGGAGAACCAGAATATCTAGCTATTATTTTGTTACTAGGATACTTAGCTTTGGTTTTGGCCAGTCCTTCCGGCTATGTTTTTTGTATATCTTGTAATGTCTCTCTATTAAAGACAAAGCAAATACCAGACTACTCATAGAGTTTTTAGTTTATGGATGTGTACAAGAGGCCTCTTTTTATTAAACAAGGCTAAAGTCTAACAGGTATTATCTCAGTAGTCAGCATAGACACTCTATAAGAGTGAAGAACCAGAATGCAATTTTGTACTCAAAAGATTGAAATGAAATTACGCTTTTTTTTCATGGAAAAAAAATAATGTTGATTAACTGCTACTCATAATCAAACCTTGTGCTTGAGTTCAAATATTTAACAACATCTAAAGGTTTTGGTGTAAAAGAAAATCTTGTAACTCACTTAAGAACTTACTTTTTTGGGGGATTTCACTTCCACCTTTAATCAATTACCTCAAACATTACATGAGATAAAGACCTCCCAAAAAATATTCTAATAAATAAAGAATATACCTAAAGATTGAATTAGCTAATAATACTTGCTTAAAAGAAATATGGAATTGATTTATTCTTTTCCACCTTTGTCCTCGTATAGGTAGACTCTTGAGCCGCAAGGTACCTATGCATGGGCCTTGGAGTAAGGGTGTTGTAGGAATGGGGGTTAGTATACACACATGCCTTCTATCTATACCCATACATACGTAAAGCCTTTCTCAATGCATGTAGTGAATAAATCCAACCATACAAGGCCTCAATGCAAATTTAAAAATTACTCACATACTTAAAAACATCCCCATAACTCATATTAAGCGCAACCTAACAACGAAAATTGAAAGACTAAGGAAATTATTCATACTTACATACACATTGAGCTTCCTCACAAACAACTAACAATGAAGATGGGAAGACTAGAGGAAATTATTCATACTTACATACTCATTGAATTGCCTCACAAACTTGGAGAAATTGTTATGCTGGAAGTACTTGGGAGTAAGTCTTGTGTGAATTCGGAGACTTACTCTCAATATATTATTTTGAGGGCTCCATGCAGTCATTATCGATTCAGTGGAGCTATCGCCCACCATTGTCATGAATCTTGGTGAAAAATAAAGGCACAACATTTCTGGATCTATTTTGAGATCCATCCATACAGTAAAACCTGAAAGCTAAAATCCAAATGGGTACATGGACTGAGCTTTGATGTGTTCCCAACTCTTTCTCATGGCTTCTGTTCGAGGAATCCCAATCCCCACCATATGAGTCCTTTCCCATCTTGCTGGGTTGACATGTTCAAGTATCGAACAATTCTCTTGCAGAGACCAACGACCTAAGCTATTTTAGGTCACGGACCTACAACCAAGTCATTTCAATCCAATGTATGCTGTAGACTGTAATCTCTAAAGGGATTGCATCAATTCACATGCTGAACTTGGATATTATGTGCCCATCATTTGGAACACAAATGGCTCCCATCTAGTGTAGGGATTAATGTCAGCAAGTGAAAACCCTGAAAAATATGGATATTATGCCCCCATCTTTCGGAACACAAATGGCTCCCATCTAGTGTACGTGTTGACATAGCATCTTTAGACAGGGTTCACTTCGCACTGTTTCCAACAAAATATAAACCCAAACTCCCTTATACACCAGCCCGGAAAGGTGTAACCCTTCCCAGCAACACTTGCGGAGCAAGTGCAGTCTCACTCAAGGTGGATAAGAGGGCTGTTGGAACCAAGTTTCCGCAGTTATGTAGAGGATATGAGGACATTACTTTCACATTAACCAGATATTAGAACATTCACAACATTTAACTCACCATTCGCATTATCCACAGTTTCTAACACATAATCAACACACTTAACAACATATTCGTAGTAATCAATAGAAAACATTCACATAGCCCATTATTCATCATCACATCATTACACAAAAGACAGAATTAGTATCATAACCGAACATCTTCATTCATTCATCAAACCTGCGGAATTAACCTTGTAGAAACTGTCAATACATCATACTTGCCGATACAAAACCAAAACCTGAAAGATAGGATCAATCTCCAAAACTCTGATGCCCTTAGGATTACAATCCTATTCTACTTATATGCTTTCATCTTATTACAAAATGGTCCACATGACCGACTTGACTAATCTAACAAATCCTATACTTCCACAAAAGTCGTGAAAGGTCCTTTTTCCACGGAATGACCCTTTCGCACATGTCGGCTTCCACACTTCCTGCGGATCTATCCCGTACTGAGCTGGGGGCAGTCCTCCACACTGTGATCTATAGCACTGTAGTATGTACACTGTGGCACTGGATTTGGACAATCTCTCTAGTAGTGCCCCTGCTATCCACAATTGTAACAGATGATTAGACCTCTCTCGCATCCAAACATTCCTCCACGTCCCATACCTCAGCCTCCGTGGAATCCTCCTCCAAAACCTCCGTTTGGTGGCACATATTGTTGATGCTGCGGTTTCCCATATAGTTGTTTTCCATACTGCGGCTGGCCATATGACGGTGGTGGATACTACGGGTGCCTATACTGCCCTTGGTCATCTTGCTGCGATTGGTTAAATTGTGGATGACTATACTGCGATTACTGTTGTACCATTGGTGGTTCTTCTCCCTTCATGAAATATGCGTCATGTGTCCATTCTTGCAGCAGATCATAGGCCCTATAGTCCTGCTGGTCATGGCCAACCGATCGGAAAAACTTGTAGTATAAGCTCACTGGCTTTGATACCATCTTTTGTAGATATACACATTCCTCCGATCGATGGCCTCTGTTTTGACAAACTGTACACCATGGCATGCCTCCTTGACGAAGGGGGTTTGGTGCCCCCGACTGCAAATACTCACAAAATTCTGGGCAATTGTCCTTGTAGTGCCCCTTGCCTCTGCATCTATTTAAGTTCATAACCAAGTGAGACACTGATTTGGTGTATGAGACCCCCTTCTTTGTAGTACAAAGGAATCCCTCTATGTTGTGATGTAATTGTTAATGTCTACAGAGGTGTATATATCCCTTTTGGATTTGAACCTAGTTACACCAAAATATCCTCATCACCATGATAATGACATGTGTATCCTTGATTTAACCATTATCCCTCAAGTTCCAAGTGCCAAATGACCTGGGAAGAGGCTTTGCCTTTTATTTTCCTAGTTTTGGAAGGCCAACACAACTTTCCCCTTTTCAATATGCATCAGATACTTAACGACACACTCTACACATTGAAAAAGTGCATTGATAGCCCTATTTTTCTTTATTCAGCATGTGTCACCCAGCAGTGAGACAATTTGTCCTTTGATAGGGTGCATCAGTGCTTGTTAAAAGGAAAAAATAGAAGTTTCGAGAGTTTTCTAGAATGAAGATCTCATGGAGGCTTATCCCTACAAATTTTCATAGGCAGCAGCCAAACCCCTATACTTTTGGGATGATCCCCTAATATTATACATGAGATTGTCAACCTATTCTATCCTCTTTGGCCTATAAATGTAAACTTACCCTCATGGATTGGAGGAGGAAGAAGAGAGTATCCAAGTGCTGTTGAAATTTCCTTGGAGCTAATTTCCCTTTCTCTAGTAGGAACAAGGTTGGATCCTTGAGGCAAAAGGATAGTTGGAAGAAGTTGAGACATCAAGGAATGGTTGTAATCTCTCCCTGTGTACTTGTTTCATTACAGTAATATATACTCTTTCCATAAATATTGTTTCAATCAGATCTTTAGAATTAGTTTCCTTAACCACTAGCTTAGATCAATCAATATTTCATATTATTATCGCTCGTATTTTTCCATTTGTTTGTTGTATATTGTTTTGCAGCTAAATATCAAAGGCTACATCAAGCAAGATGACATCACTACGGTTGGAAGGTGAGTAATCCATCTACACCCTTTGCAATTTGATTAATCTAGGAAATTTTGTATGTTATGTTGTATTTTGTTCCAGATATATAGCATTTAGACTAGATATATTTTTCCTTGTCTGCATACATGAAGTGTATTGAAACAAACCTATGACCACCTAAGAGTAAACATATGTTATTAAATCTTAGGCCCACTCAAGACACATATGTATGTGTGCACCTGTATTGTTTTCTTTTGTCCATTATAAAAATAGAGTCCAAAAAATAGAGCGTATATGTTGTATCATAATCTCAATTCATTTGCATATTTCAAAATAAAAAAGCTACTGTTGCATACACAATTACATGCCCTGTTCCATAAAATTCTCCGCCTCTCTTAAACATTGATCTTGATCTCCCAAAACTGTATCTATTTATTTTTTGGAATGCATAATAACTTGATATTGCTTCTCTTACGAGAAAAACATGTCTTCTAGACAATGCATTTAATAATATACCAAAAGAAAACATGGCTAAAATACTTCCCGAGCAACTATTTAATGATAATCATTAATAAAAAATACATATATAGATTGATTGTGCAACTAAAACTTAATGCTTATCTATTCATAATTGGACATTTTCTAATACTCCCCCTTAATTATGAACTAGTGTGGATCATAAAAAAAATGTAACAATATTCTTAAAAAAAATTGTTTCTTCACTTCTAGAACTAACAAGAATTAACTGTGGAATTGTTTTCAGAGTTGCAGACATTTGTAAAATAAAAAACTCCTAAACAACTTCATAGACACTCGAATGTCTCTTTTTTCAACGAATTCATGAGTATGTAGACCAACTAATCTTCAGACCTACAAATTAATAAACAAATTACTTTACTATTTACAATCTCTCTAATAAAATGTTACCTAGTATCATTATGCTTGGTTATTTTGGGAAAAATATGATATTTTGATAGTGCAATAGTTGAATTATTGTCAACAAATATTTTAGTGGGTTCTTTTTCTTCCAATATACTTTGCATCCAAACAACATGACAAGTAGCATCGATGGATTCCATATACTCAACTTCAGCTGAAGAAAGAGTCACAATAGGGTGTTTCTTTGAAGCACAATCCAGAACACTTGTACCAAAGTGAAAATCATGCCTAGAAGTGCTTTTCCTATCACCTATGTTTCCCCCATAATCACTATCAATGTACCCAACAAGGATGGAATCATATGAATTAGAGTACAGTATTCCAAAGTCCTTCATACCACTCACATAACTCAATATTATCTTACCATCCTATCAATGATATTCTTTTGGAGACTCCATAAACCTTGAGATTAGGCTTACTTTGTATGCAATTTCAGTTCTTGTGGATGTCAAATACATAAGGATTCCAACCAAACTCTTGAACGATGTAGGATCCACACAAGATCCATCATCCTCCTTGCTCAGCTTCAATCCAATCATGATTGATGTTGGTTTCGGATTACAATTAACTATATTGAAATTATTCAAGACCTCATTTGCATATTTAGGTTGTGAATTAAATATACCATATTTGGATTGATGGACTTCAATGCCCAAAAAAATGTCATAAGCCTGAAATATGACATTTCAAATTCAATATTCATAGATGATTTGAAAACATCTATGCTAAAATGATTTCTTAAAAGAGGAGATTTGTAGACTGGAGGAAGATAATACCCATCTAGCTAATGAGGCTACCCATTTGCAGGCCTTTATCGATGATATTTATGAATAAGATGCTCCTCTTCAATAAGATAATAACCAATTTCCTAATGGATATCTGTAAAATCTATATCTTAGTAGGATCTAGCTACTATAGATGCCTCACAATTGAAATATTGAACTTACTATTCAGGATATAAGTGCATAAACAATTCTGGAAAAAAATGATCAAATCTAGTTACAAATGAACAAAAGCCAGGAAACAAATGCTCAAAAACCATAATTACAAATGATCAAATATCATATTTTATTAATTGTCCAATGTTACAATGATTTTGGATCATCCTTATATATAAATAGTAAGAAATAGGATGCACTTAGAGTGTCCACACTTAGCTAGTGTAGATTGAACCACAATCCCCCTTAGGTTGACCAAATGGTTCACAAAATATCCCAAACAAATCCAAAATGTGCATGTGAATGTTGGGTGAGCATGGGGAAGCAAAATGGGGTTCACACATGTGGTAGAGGTGGTTGGTTGGAAGTTAGGTAGCCTAAGGTAGGCCCAAATAGCCAAAATAGGGGCAAAAGACTAGGTTTAGTGTATGTGCATCGATGGTCAAACCTAGATCCATAAAACAGGGAAAGGAAGGCACCTTAGGCATGGAAGTGGTAATAAATGCATGTGGTGGTCTCAAGGAGAGCACCCAACAACTATATTTGACCACCCTTTGGCCCATACAATGGTGGATATGTTCACACTTGCCCCAACAAGTTCTAACCAACTTATAACCACTTCTTAACAACCTAGGGATGCCATTATTAACCAGTTTAGCACCTAATAACCATCAATTAATTAATGATTAAGGTACTATGGTATAATATTCTTCTAACAATTTCAAGCATTGAAAGAATATTATGATGCTTTGTTGTCATAACTAGCAGAGAAAGATGATACTTTTAAGGATTTGCAAGAGTGTAATAAGAGTCTTGAATTGAAGATCAATTGATTGCAGGAAGATGATAAGAAGTATGTTCATGCTACTGAGATTCTAAGCTCACATATTTATTCCTCTAACTTTGATAATGTTGCTTGTATATGAACTATTTATAAATTAGTTGACTGTAAGAAATATGTTGATGATGTTTTATTTCATCTCATGATTTGTTGACTATTGATGATATTTATCCTAGTTTTTAGAAACACACTATAGGTATAGGGTCTTGAATGCTGAGAAAAATGGCATATATAGAAGGGGGACTTGGAAAGAATGGACAAGATATTGTTGGTCTTGTTACCCTTGAGATAAACTCACCTCGAATAGGTCTTGCATATAATGTTGTTGTTTCCACACTACCCACACCTATTCTTGTTGAGCCAAAAAAAGTTGTATTTGTTGCAAGAGGAGTTCAGAATGAAGTGCTAGAAGAGTAACTGTATGTTAATTGGGATGAACATATTGATCAATTGGTTATTCCTCATAAGTCAAAATTTGAGAATGTTGTTGCATATGAAGTTGTTGGTGATGTAGAGGAATGTTCCCATCCTATTAGTGAGCCACAACCATTCCTGCATCACCTTCTCTACTAGAAAATAAATTTGTGCCATATCGTCATCCTCATCAGAAGAACCAGAGGAATTTTCCCAAGAATGAGAATTCTTTGAAACATGAAAAATTTCCTTTCAAAACTTTGTAGAGAATATGTGAAAGGCATAACCAAGGACTAGAGCTGAATACTGAGATAAAATATCATTATATTGATGAATGGTCATGAAAGCATTTGAAAAAATGATTGAGGAATTCATATAGATGCATATCTACAACTATATTAATGTGTAGTGCTCCTCTTAACTCCTTCTGATTTCCATTAGAGTGGTCAACTAAGATTTGACCAGTGGTGACAGTCAAATGAAGTTTCAAATTTATTTTTTGTTGACAAATATTGGAATAATATACTTTTGTATTCTCTACGTGAATATTTCATAGTGGTTTGAAATTATGTAAATATTTAGGATTTTAACCATGTAGAGCTTTAGGAAAAATCAATGCATTTTGAGTGGACACTCCACTGATATTTAAGTTTCATATGAATATATTGCATAAAGAAGAAAGGAGAATGAGGATTTAAATAGAGTTGGAGGGATTAATTCTCCATTAAGGAAATAGATGAAAAAAAACTATAAATACCTAGATCATCTCTTAACCCCTTAATCAAGATACACCTTCTTCCTTGCAATCTCCTTTAGGAAACAATATATCCGTGGATGCAATAATAGTAGATATAAACAGTACTAAATCAACCATGGATTTTACCATCCCTAAGGATATTCACGTTGTTAAATCATTCATGGGGATAACCAACTATTACCAAAGATTTATATAGTTCTGTTTAAAGATCATTGTTTACGGACAATCTACGTGAGTGGACTCAAATAAATCTCTCTAGTCCAAGTGGATCTAGAACAAAATAAATACACAATACCGATCACTTCCCTAGAACAATAGGAATACAAGACGGGTCAAGATGCGTCTTAACTCACATCCGTAGTTCCCTTCTCCTTGTTTCTCCAAGCTCTAAAGTCTTCAGATATTCAACTGCAAAACTATATCAAGCAAGTGGAAATATACAAGCAGTAAAAGAATATAAACATGAATTGATCTAGATTAATAGTTAAAGAGTAAAATCCTAAGTATCATCAACACAACAACACTTATGGAAAGGACTTGTATTAATGTAATGAATAGAAAATACACAGGGAAGAAATGTCACAACCAAATCCTTAACGTTGCGATTCCAACATATGTGATCTTACCTCAAGGGATGCAAAGCTTCAAGCCTCCTACAAATGAAGAAGACTGTTTTGACTGAATTCCACCAGCATGAGGGTGCATAATCCTTCCTCCTTTCTCAATGGAGAGAGGGGTTGTATTTATAAGGTTAGATGGATGGAATACGTTGAATATTTAGGGGAGAGATATAAGGGATCATACAAATAGGTTAGGGAACCAAAGGAAACCTCAACACAAGTTTAGGGATGAGCCTCCACATCACCAAGCTTCGAGAAGTCACCCAAAGCTCCCTTTTATCCATTTTAACAAAATATGACACACTTTGCAGAAGGACAACGTGCTCCATATTTATATCACTACATGATGTACAAGGATAACCTGTGCCATAAACGCATTTTTCTAAGTTGTAGATTGCGTCACCTTAGGTCTAACGCTCCTTGCTAGAAAGTAGAGTGCGTCAGGGTTACCAGAAAAGGTAAAATGAAAGGGTAATAAATTTCTTCTGACATCCAAACCAAGGTACTTCAGGGATTAAAACATGGGGATGACACCTGATTCATGGTGACGATATTTTGGTGTAACATAATCCCCCCCAAAGCATGAAGCTAGAAAAATAGAACATGTGAAATGCTTTGCAAGATAAGGGATTGAGGCAAGAATCACCAGTTGGAAAGAACTACTACAGTATAACTAACTCTGAGATACATGTTTCACATGACTCATAACATGGCAGCCGACCAATACAATGCATATCCATGATAGTACAGACCGACTAAACACAATCATGGCTACTAGAAATAAGCGTAGATCCGTGATGAGATTATAACACAACCACGACCAATATGAAGTGGATCTGTTTAATATGAATCAAAGCAATATCCATCGCAACCTTGGTGAGATTTGTGACTTCACCGAGGGTCTTCAAGTCCAACTCGCAATGATACGAATATTACCATGTGATTACAATTTCTTGGAGTCAAACATGGTAGAAACCACTTGATTAATGGTCATTTATGTATACCATTATCAAGTGCGAGGGAGATCAACATTAATGTCAATGATTTCCAATGTATCATAGTACATACCACCGAATGTGAATCAGATGAGTTGAGCTCGAAAATTTGATGGAATCTTTCAATCAAGAGCCAATGATGTGAACTCATGTTGAAAGCGAGGTAACCTGCCATTGAGGCATCATGTCCAAGGTACTTGATTGGTTTCTAGATTCAATCCTTGGATGATGTGTTGAATTTGACAAGGACAAATCTGTCAAAGGAGGGCCATGATGCATCCCCGATCATTGACAAGAAACATGATCAAAGATGTTCTGGAGAAAATCGAATAGTAGAACAATGTTTGAAACTTACTCAGGGAAAACCGACATGATTGAAGGTAGTATGGCTGCAGATAATAATTTGATGGACATATATCTATTGAACATGGGCATGGCATGAACTAATAGTATTGACACAACGAGAATGATACCAATCCCTAATGAAACAGATGAGGGAATCATTCTATTGATGACCCAAAGGAGCATAAAGACTCATGGAATCAGTAACTTGAGGACAAACAGATTACCCAAGCATGTGAATGCAAATGCATATGAGTTGCAAGTTCAAGAGTGAATAAGTACTGCCATGATTATAGTGAAATACAAATCCTTTCCTTATCCCCATCATGATTTATGAGTACCTCTTATGTTTTTCATGAGCTTGAGGAGGGTAACGGATGCTCGGTATAGCTCATCCTTCATATGAGTCCAATACCAAATGTTTTATCAACTTGGGCTAGGATGGGTTTGTCCCAAAATGGGACCTTCAATGTCAAATTTTAACAATTCCAAAGAAGGTAAAATCAGCATCATTTCATGTTTAGAGAGTCTCAAAAGAACTAAAGAAGAGTCCAACAGTTTTTTTTCGTAGCAGTTAGTCTCCTCACCTGAAAAAGGATAAAACAATGCGAGAGAGAACTCTTCCAGCTATAATTAACCAAAGTGCTCCTTTTTCATAAATAGAGCTTCCTGGTCTGAAAAAGGGGTAAACTATCACCAAGAAGGTGATGATTCAAATACTTTTACAAGCGTGAAAGCACCAAGTTCGCTTGGGAATTGTTTCATATTTAGAGAGTCTGAAAATAGATTAAAGAGGAACTCCAATGAGTTCCTTTTTCGTGGGAGTTTTACGAGCCCCAAAAAGTGATAAAAGATAACTCGATGACTTATTCTCATTGTTTTGCGAGCACTAGAAAGAACCAAGAGTAATCTCGGTGCTATTAATGTTTGAATTTAATGAGCGGCATAATAGAAAAAAAAACACTCACAAGTCATTCGCACTTGAGAACAAGTGTGAAATTACCACAACAGTCGCCAAAAAGATATAATGCTACTTTACTTTATGTGTAGACTCCAAAAACTAGGTCAAAATGACAAATAAGATGTCTAGACATAAAAAATATCATCATAGCCAAAATTAATTTTGGTTCTTCTTTGGACTTCCAAGATAAGTTCTTGTTTGATCTTATCTTGACGTAAATTATTTACTTTAGTTAATTTTAACTGATGGACTTACTTAGTCAATCTTTAATTTATTAGTTAAATTATCTTTGACTTAGCTAACTTTAACTTAGTTAGCTTTACCTTCACTAATTAGCCTTCCTTATCTAACTTTAATTAATTAACTTGACTTAGCCAATCATCTTGAGATAGTTAATTTAACTTAGCTAATTGACTCAAGATATTTATTCAACTTTATTAATCAATTATCGTGAGATTATTAAGCTCAACTTAACTTATTAACTTCTAAGATATTCTCATATAGTTATCCATGCATACCCATGCATTAACTATTAGTTATATGTGCATACCCATGCATTAGCTGCTAGTTAATCTTTTCTACTTTTGTAGATAATATTTCATATCCTTTTACCACTTTAAAGTATTTATATTTAATCAAAGACAATTAGTCCTTCTAACTTACTTCATGTATCTTTAATACCTCAAAGTTACAATTCTAGCCTTTGTGTCGCATCTTCGTGACATACAACCTAGCGACACTTCCTCCTAATATGTGTTGTACCTTTTTGGTCCCCTCCTTTTCCTCATCTAGAAGCTTTGGAGACAAGTCCAATCAACCCTACTCGAATGACAACTCAATGGGCCAAGTGTCACCTTGATTGACCATGCCTTGCCCTAATTTTCATGCCCTCCCTATAGCCCAACGCGCAAAAAATTCCTTATTTACGTGTATTGCATAACTGTTGGGGCGCGAAAATATCATAATTTTCACGCTATGCTCAGTTCAAGGGGCACAAAAATATCAGTAACTTCCCTTTTCCTTGGATTTTAGATCTAACTTTCCAGAAGATTTTATTGGGATTGGAGCCGATGATTCAATCCTAACCTATTTCCCTAGTTTAGCTTGGTTGATTCACTAAACACTCATCTGGATCCATCTTCTTCTCCATATGGTTGGATTCCCAAGTCCTATAAGAGAGAGGCCATCCATGATCTAAAGGGAGGACATATGGAGGAACCAAATCTATGATCTTAGAAGGTCTGCAGAGATAGCTTGAGGAAGGAAGCTTTGGAGATGAAGGATTGCTTGGACATCAAGGTATCATTTTTGTAAGTCTCTCATGGTTTCCATCTAATGAAACTTGTCTTATTTCTCCATTTTTGTATTGCGTTCCAGTCATGAACATGAAATGTATTTGATTTGATTTAGATCTAACCTAGTGTATAAGATATTTGGATATTGGTTTCATTTGTTGCTTGTTCAATCCAAACAAGTTCTGCTTACGGAATTCAAGAGAGGAGATGGAAGCTAAACAAATGTCTGGTTTAAAAGTTAGTTATACAAACTCTTCCCCTTCAAATTCATTCAAAATCGTATGCATTGATTAGATTTAGATATTTAAGGTAGAATTTGTTTTATAGCTGTCTTAGGTTAAGCTTAGCTAATCTTAGTTTAGTATAAGGACAAGTCTAACTATCTGTAGGACAGATTTGTATATACAAAAATTGTCAACGAGCACTCCTCAATCCTACAAATCTGACGATTCATGGGTGGTATCAATTCCTTTCAATTTTGTAAACCTTGGCTCTTCCATGCCTTTGAACCAGAACTTAGCAACCTACTAGGCCATTCAGTCTGCTTCCAACTAGATCAACACCAATGACTACCATACAGTGGCACATTCTCCGCCTCAAATTCCTTCATCTTTTCCCTACACTGACTCCCTTACACAAGTTTTTCCCTTTGACGAATCTATTATGGAGATCATGAGCATTGAGGAACCACCCTAGGAAGATCACCATCATCGGTCTTCTTTTCCTTCAATTCAGGTGGTGGATCTTGATTCTAAATCCATTGTTTCACTGGAAAATGTCAACATTAAGACTCCCATACCTACACATGACGTGTTTTCCGAAGGGAACTTATCAAAAATCATGGAAACCATTCCCATTGACATATCCATGAAACTTGGTCTTGTGGAACAAATCCATCTAGGAAAAACATCCACACCTACCGAGGTAGAGTTCTATACTCCCCTATTCAAATAATTACACCAATTTTTCACTTGCAGTTATGAATAAATGCCAAGAATAGACCCCTCTATTGTGGTTCATGAGATACAAGTCTATCCTGGTGCCTGACCATCCCGGCAGAAACTCCAACCCGTGCATTCCCGCAAAACGGCTGCCATAAAAGCGGAAGTTGAAAAACTTCTTCGTGTTGGTTTTATTTACCCTATCCCACTGACAGATTGGGTGTCCAACATCGTTCCTGTTGTGAAGTAACAGCTACGATTATGGTTCATGTCGATTACAGAGACTTGAACAAATCTTGTCTAAAGGACAACTACCCAATGCATCTTATTGACCATATTATCGACAATTGTGCTGAGAGTGTAATCTTCTTATTCATGGATGGCTTCTCTTGATATAATCATATTGAGATACTCCCATCTGATCGACACAAAACCGCTTTTATTTTCCCATGGGGGACCTTTGCGTACTGCAAATTACCCTTTGGTATTAAGAACGTTGGGGTCACTTGTCCATGGGCCATGTCTTATGCATTTCACGATATCAAGCATGTTGTGGAATCCTATCTGGATGATCTACCCGCGCATTCCAATTCATGAGAGGACCATCCGGATCATCTGAGTGCATTATTCTCATGATGTCGTCACTACAACATTCGCCTGAATCCACACAAATGTGTATTCTGTTTTGAAGCCGATAGACTGTCAGGTTTCATTATCTCCAAGGATGACGTACACCTTGATCCATCGAAAGTGGAGGCTATTTTAGCCTTATCTTCCCCTTCCAATATCTCACAACTCCATAGTTTGCAAGGGAATGCAAACTTCTTACACCGCTTTATCTGCAACTTCGCTGAGATCACTAAGGGCTACATGAGGCTTCTCAAAATAGACATTTCTTTCATTTCGGATGATGAAGCCCAACAATATTTTAACAAATTGAAAAAGGCCCTTAGTAATGCACCTGTGATACAACCCCCTGACTATACATAGGACTATATTTTATATCTCGCTGCCTCTACTACCACCTTTGGCATGGTGCGGGTTCAAGAAGACACTAACAACCAAGAAGGTGTTGTGTGCTATCTCAGCAAGAGTCTCATTGACTCCGAGACACGTTAGTCACATGTGGATAAGATGGATTTGGCCACAGTCTTTATGGTCCATAGGTTCAGACACTATATTTTTCTTCACAAAAGCATTGTTATCACAAAATTCAACCCAATGTATTATATCCTAACACGTCAAGTTCTAGGGGGGAATATTCCCGTTGGCTTGTCATTCTTCAAGATTTCGATTTGGAATTGGCCGAAGAGAAATCCAAAGAATATTTGGTCTTTGCCGAGATGATTTCTGCACTGCCCCGTGCCGACGATCAATCGGAGCCCATCAATTCATTTCTGGATGAATCCTTGTTTCTCATCAACACAAATCACCTTTGGTATGTAGATATCACCTTGTGTCACCAGACCTAATGCTTTCGGCCCAATCTTAATCGTGATGATCGTCTCCATATTCAACACCATGATAAGTATTACCTTATTACTAGGAATACATTGTATCGTCGTGGTATTGACTTCGTGCTATGTCATCGCTTAACCCTCAACGAGGCCAAACATGTGTTAAATGACTGCCACTTCGGGGCATGTGGTTGTCAGCTTTCTAGGATGGATACCTCCCAGAAGATCTTGCGAGCAGGTTACTTCTCACCTTCGATCTTCAAATACTACGTTGAAGCAGTTAAGAAGTGCCCCTTGTGTCAATTCTTTCACTCTAATAAACGCTCACACCCCGCTCCTCTCCACCCTATCATTGCTTTCGGACCCTTTACAAAATGGGGTATTGATTTCACGCATTGTAATCCCACTTCAGCCGGGGGGCATAGTTATGTCTTCGTCGCCGTTGACTACTTTACAAAATGGGCTGAAGCCATGCCTACATACGTCGAGGATGACAAAATGGAAGCACTGTTCATATTCAATCACATTATAGCCAGGTTAGGCATCCTGCAGGCCATTGTAACTTATCATGGTTCCCACTTTAGAAACACATGATAGAAGAACTGAGTGGCAAATTGAGTTTTCTCCATGAAAACTCAACCCCATAATAGCCACAAGCTAACAGTCAAGTAGAGGCAATTAATAAAGTCTTGAAACGCATGATCCAATGCACTGTGGGAACATAAAAATCAAACTCATACTTAGATCTCTTTTCATCTCTTTGGGCCTACTGGACTTTGGCTCAAAATGCAATCGGGTTCACACCATTTCAATCAGTGTGTGGCTTGGAATCGATCCTCCCTATTGAGTGTGAAATACCATCTCTTAAGCTAGCAGTAGAACGTTTACCTAACACCACCGCCGAAGATGAACGGTTTCTATATCTGGCCAAGCTAGATGAAACTCTCCGAGCCATTGCACTCACTAATGAATCCCACAAAAAAGTGCGTCAAAGCTCAGTACGATAAATCCGTTCAACCTCAGGTATTCAACGAGGGTGAACTACTCCTTACCTATGATCAGATGCACAACAAACTATGTAAGGGAAAATTGGAATCTATGTGGTATGGTCCCTACGTCATAAAACGTGTGTTAGAGAAAGGAGCTTACGAGCTTGTTGATTCCGATGGTATACCTTTGGGTCAGCCCCGTAACGGGCCCTACCTAAAGAGATTCTATGCATAAGATTAGCCTGCGTATAACATCTTGTACATAATGTATTTAGCATGATTTTAGTTCGCTTTTGCATGTGAAGACTCTATCTCATACACTGTTATTTATCTCGACTTGTGCTTGTATGCGGAGAAGTCGACATACTATGGATTTGCGGATGGTGCAAGTCGACATACCTAGAACCTTGCTTCTGCAACATGGGTACTGTATTCCCCTGTCAAAGAGTTGATATCCTCAGGTAGCATCTGTTTAGGCCCCGCAACAAACAACATCGCGGAGTACCATGCAGTTATCGGACTCCTAATTGAAGTTGCTTCTCTCGGGATCTGCAACTTTTTAGTCTACCTAGACTCTAAACTCGTAGTATCTCGGTTGAATTGTGTCTACACCGTCTGTGACCCTACATACAAAAATCCTTGCACTATGGGAAATGGACACATATTCCCTTGACTTGTCCATTCTTTAAATATAATATAGGTAACCTTGTCTCCAACATTTCTTTAATTTTTAATTTGGATCCATCTTCCCCTTGTTGTTGAAGATGTCTCTAAGTTGGGTCAATTGTAAGTTAAATACATCCCATCCAAAAATTGTTTGAGATATCGAGTTTACAAATGCGAAATGTGGACACAAGGAAGCAACATTATCATTTTATCCTTGGTCATTTGTTGTCACCACAGCCTTTGCATCTTGTTGCAACCTTTGGTGCTCATTTTTCTGTATCATATTTTCTTCCCTTTCAATTTCAATCAATTCATGCATATGATTCAAGGCTTTTCATCTAATCCATTCATGTTGTTGTTGGTATCCTGTATATTTAATATTATTATTATTCATATTATTCATTTTCAGATTAGCAATATGCATGATGATACACAAAGTCAGGAAACACTACTAAGAGACTCTCAATCCTAGCAATATAGTAGCACAGGTACCATTAGAAAATATGATTTAAAATAGGGTACCCATGTGAGAGAGGTTTTATGGAAAAAACAACATATTAGTGTAGTAGAAGGATATATGTCATAATTTTGCAAATATAACATAAGTTTGTTTGAAACTGGGTAAGATAATGCAAAATTCAAATGGAGAGGGAACCTTCCCTATATGTTAGTTTACGAAACAATTCGTGAAATGGATGCCCTAGACAAAATAAATCATCTTTTTTGAAAAGTACGTGACCAAGATATACCTAACAATAACACAATTAGTCCCACATGCAAAAGGAAATATTCAACTTAGAAAAAATGGACAATAAATTAAAGTGTTTCTCTTTCTTTTGTTGGTGAGAATGGATTGTATTTTGGGTACCATAACAACCCCAATCATCTGAAAGTGATCACATGAGTGAGGAACAAGTATTTCCATTAGAACCAGGTAAAAGTGTTTCACTTGTTCTTTTCATTTGCAACTAGTCCATCATGATGATGATAGAGTCACATGAAGGAGAACATGAATTCATTGACACTGAAGTTCTTGATGATAGTGAGGTTCAAGAAGCATTTTGATTATGTTGATTAATTTCTTTGAAATATACAACATGGGGGTTCAAAGTAGTTTATTACAAGATTTGATTAGATATTGAGATCAAGAGGCTCAAGCCTTCATACTAGATGGAGAACCTATCAATATAGAGAATGAGGATATTTATTTTCTCACAAGACTTTCCCACCAAGGAGAGGTACCGAATGTCAAAGTTTAAGGATTTGGAGACATGACAATCGATGAATATGTGGCAATGTATTGTACTACCATATCTCAGAAGATTAAAACTTGGGTTTCAATATGAGATAGAAAAGGTGTGAACTTCAAGATCATAATAATGACAATAGCTCAAATCATGAAATCAACATCAACACATCAAGCCTAAGTGGTGCAATTGTTTTATGCATTAAGGTGTTTGGAACCCACCATGATTCATTGGTGTACTATACTATTGGGATGCATGAAGAATCAACTAACAAAATGATGAACTGGGAATATGAAGAATTTTATTTTAAGAAGTATTTTCCACTAATTTTCACTTAGTTGGACTCCTATTTAACCTCAGAAGACTTGGACAACTTACCTTGTTCATTACTAGAGTTTAGAAGTTCATCCGGCCAATTTTTGGCCAATTTGTAAAATTTTGCATGTCCAGACCCCCTTGGGGGAATTGTAATAAGTTGTTCTAAGCATGATAATTTTGTAAAAGGATTGGACTGCCTTATTTTTATCTATCAAGGGGATACTCTAGAGTGTTTTTTCCTTAGTAATTATGCGTTGCACTACAATGGTGTATAATTCCTGAGTTTTTCACTCACACCTCCAAAGTTGGAGTATTTTCCATGGTGGTCAAACTTAGGGAGGTTATTAAATCCTATGTGTATATGTATTTTTAACATGCTAGCCATCAGTATTGAGTCATATGGACATGCACTAGGTCCCCTAGAATTTTCAGTTGATTCGTACAAAAAAAAAAATTCTCGTTTAACGAGGTTTTTTAATAATTTAATTAAAAAAACAAAAAAAGTGATAAACATGTGGTCAGGAGGTAAAATTTTCCATGGGGTTACTCATTTTATAACCTAGAGCACCCAAAAAATCCCTAAACACATTTTTCCTAAGTTCTAAGTGAATATTATTCACTTAAATAAATATTCTCTCAAAATTAATTTTGGGGAATTTTTTAATTAAAAAAATAGAGATATGAGAGAAAATAAAATTCCTAAAGCAATAAAATTTGTTCTAGTGAAGGACCAATTGAGTTGGATTTGGAAATTAAAGATTATTCCAATCAAATCTCAGTGGTTTTGGAGAGGATATGTTGGAGGGCTAGTTGTAATCTTTGAAGAAGTGCACCCTCTCCTCTCTTGGGCGACTTTGTCGAGGTGGAAACTTTCCATTTGATGGAAGATAATAAAAAGAAAGAAGGTGAGGCACCTCCCTTAGGTGGCATCCAACTCACCCTCAATAACTCAAATTAAGGGATCAATCAAGGATTGATGGGGATTTGACATCCCCTCTTCAAGGAATGTGCCCTCGTCTCCATGAATTTGCCCCTCTCTCTCTCAAGTGATATATAAGTGAAGTATCTCATGCCTATTTATCCATGATGATGGAATGCATTGTACCTCTACTCCTGTAATGTGTAATCTCTCTTTCAACAATAAGATTTGAATACTTTGGAGGTCAAATTGGTGGCTATTGTTCTTCATGCACGCACTTGGTTGAGGTATGCTTTTAGAATTCTAGTTTTTCTTTCATATATAATTGTGGATTTATCTAGCTTGGTAAGGCTCATTCATTCTAGTAGGGTAAACATTCATAGTTCTTGACTTTGTTAAAATTCAATATGCTAAGACAGAAAATAGCAGCATTACATTCCATTTCACAATAACAGCATATACAGGATCACTGAAGAAACAACAAGCATAGCATAAACACAAGAGACACAGATTTATCTTGGGAAACCCTCATGGGGTAGAAAACCCAGTAAAGCTTCCTCAATATAGATGACCAGCAATATACAAAGATGCAAACCAAAGACATGAACTCCTCCTCCACCATAGCAGACCTCTCCTCCACAAGTGCGCTACTTTCAAGTGAGTGAGTGTGTCAAATGAGGAACACACCTCCTTTATTTATACACTACTCTGACATATCTTTTACACAAGTACATGTAGGCTCGTATTTAACCATGAGGTTAAATACCCTATTATAACTGACTGGGCCGACCCCACTAGGGTGGTCTAACAACCCTTTAACCCACATAACACATACAGGGCTGACCCCCACTAGGGAAGTCTAATAACCCAAGTTACCACATTCCGACGGAGGAATAAACATCTCCGGATATACAATAAGATCTTTACGGAGGAATGAAACATCTCCGGAATAATAAAGTACAAATATTATATTATTTGAAGTTACAATATTTCAACACTCCCCCTTAACGAGAAGGATATTATAACAGTATCTACATGAGCAAGGAGTCATCAACATCATACATGATACATCTATAAATCATTGGAAGCTTTCTCAACATCATCAGTAACTCAAGCAGTTACTGGAACATCTTCAATACTGGAACATCAACATCTTCAGTACTGAGTCTTTATCTTCTGCAGCACTCGAACAACTACAGCAACATCAATATCTGAATCCTCACGATCGTCAGCATCGTCATCACATGATCATCAGCATCGTCATCACACGATCATCAGCATCGTCATCACACGATCATCAGCATCGTCATCACACGATCATCAGCATCGTCATCACACAATCATCAGCATCGTCATCACACGATCATCAACATCGTCATCACATGATCATCAGCATCGTCATCACACGATCATCAACATCATCACATCATCTCGATCTACATCATCTGGATCATCTCAATCTATAGCATCTGGATCATCTCAATCTACAACATCTGGATCATCTCAATCTACATGATTAGCATTATTGTCATCTAGATCAACACAATCAGCAGCATCATCATCTATATCAACACGATCAGCAGCATCATCATCTAGATCAACACGATTAGCAGCATCATCATCTAGATCAATACAATCAGCATCATCATCATCTAGATCAACAGTATTAGTATCCACACCAACACAAGTATACACATCATCAATACAAGTATCCACACAATACAAGTGTACACATCATCAAGTATCCACACAATACAAGTATACACATCATCAATACATGTATCTACACAATACAAGTATACACATCATCAATACAAGTATTCACACAATAGCAGCATACCCTACAACACACACGATCATATTACAGGATGATCAATCCTGCTCTCTTTAGGATATAGGTCCATGGATGATGCAATCCTGTCATGTACCTTTTGAACCGAGGTCCAAGGACGATCCAGTCCTGCCATGTACCTTTTAAACCGAGGTCTAGGGGTGATCCAGTCCTATCATGTACCTTTTGAACCGAAGTCCAGGGACGATCCAGTCCTATCATGTACCTTTTGAACCGAAGTCCATGGATGATCCAGTCCTATCATGTACCTTTTGAACCGAAGTCCAGGGACAATCCAGTCCTATCATGTACATTTTGAACCAAAGTCCAGGGACGATCTAGTCCTATCATGTACCTTTTGAACCGAAGTCCAAGGACGATCCAGTCCTATCATGTACCTTTTGAACCGAAGTCTAGGGACGATCCAGTCCTATCATGTACCTTTTGAACTGAGGTCCAGGGACGATCTAGTCCTATCATGTACCTTTTGAACCGAAGTCCAGGGACGATCTAGTCCTATCATGTACCTTTTGAACCGAGGTCCAGGGACGATCCAGTCCTATCATGTACCTTTTGAACCGAAGTCCAGGGGCGATCCAGTCCTATCATTCAATTCTCGGAGACCTCATGTCTACCGCTCAATTCACAGGACCAAAGTCCGAGGATGATCCAATCCTCTTACCTGTTCATTCAAGATTTTATTCTCAGAGACATCTTGTCTACGGCTCAATTCACAGGACCAAAGTCCGAGGACGATCCAATCCCCTTACCTATTCATTCAGGATTTTATTCTCGGAGACATCTTGTCTACGACTCAATTCACAGGACCAAAGTCCGAGGACGATCCAATCCCCTACCTGTTCAGTCAGGATTTTCTTCTCGCAGACATCTTGTCTACAGCTCAATTCACAGGACTAAAGTCCAAGGACGATACAATCCCCTTACCTGTTCATTCAGGATTTTGTTCTCGGAGACATCTTGTCTACGGCTCAATTCACAAGACTAAAGTCCGAGGACGATACAATCCCCTTACCTGTTCATTCAGGATTTTGTTCTCGGAGACATCTTGTCTACGACTCAATTCACAGGACTAAAGTCCGAGGACGATACAATCCCCTTACCTGTTCATTTAGGATTTTGTTCTCGGAGACATCTTGTCTACGGCTCAATTCATAGGACTAAAGTCCGAGGACGATACAATCCCCTTACCTGTTCATTCAGGATTTTGTTCTCGGAGACATCTTGTCTACAACTCAATTCACAGGACTAAAGTTTGAGGACGATACAGTCCCCTTACCTGTTCATTCAGGATTTTGTTCTCGGAGACATCTTGTCTACGGCTCAATTTAGGACTAAAGTCCACGGATGATACAATCCTCTTACTCTCGGGGACATTTGTCTGCGGATCACTTTAGGACTAACGTCCACGGATGATACAATCCTCTTCTTTCTCGGATACATATGTCTACGGATCCTTTTAGAACATATGTTCAAGGATGATGCAATCCCAATGTCAACTTATACCCTATCTAAGGACCATCCACTAACCTCTCTATTGGCATCACCAATATAGGTAACCACATCATCGACCTCTCTATCGATGCAGGAAATCTCATCATAAGTGACCACATCACTCCCCCTTTCGAGGAGAGTCCTTCTGAACTACACCAAGCTTGTCTCGGAAATATTCAAACTTTTACTTGAGGTAGAGGTTTGGTTAGTACATCGGCAACTTGTTGACTTAAGGTAGAGGTTTGGTTAGTACATCGACAACTTGTTCACTTGAGGTAGAGGTTTGTTTAGTACATCAACAACTTGTTCACTTGAGGTAGAGGTTTGGTTAGTACATCTGTATCCTGTTACAAATTTGAACTTTATAGTTCCTTTCTGCACCATATCTTGGAACACTAGATTCTCTGCCATCTTGATACAACTCTGTTTGTCACATAGTATCACAGTTGGGTCTATCTCTAAGTCAAACAATCCTGTAGCCATACCGCTTCACAACTAGCAGAGCAAGCATCCATATATTCCACTTGTGCTAAGAGCCATACTGGACTGCTTGGTGCTAAACCACAAGATCATGGCTGATCCTAGACAATAACATCCTCTCGATGTGCTCTACTTGTCTGATACACTTTTTGCTCAATCAACATCTGTGTAGCCATCTGAAGTCATGATCTCCAAAATAGCATAGATCAAAGTCTATCATATCCTTTGGGTACCTGGTCACATGCTTTGCAACTAACAGGTGAACACTTCTAGTTTCCACTAGATACTGACTGAAGGTGTTTACGTCAAGGCATATATCTGACCTAGTATTCATTAGACACATCAATGACTCAATAATTTGTCTGTACAGAGTTATATCCACTAATTATAATGAGTCATCTGCTAAGAACTTCAAGTTGGAATTCATGAGAGTGACCATTCCAACACATCAAGTCCTTTTAATATTTCTCAGCATACTTTCCCTGTTTGAGAAAGATTCGTTTTGAGCCTTGCCATACTTCCAGACCTAGGAAGTAATGCATCAATCTGAGATCTTTCATTTTTCATTTCTGTAGCCATCTTCTTCTTTCTTTTCATGATCTGATTCTCATTCCCTATCAGAAAGATATCATCTACATACAATAATAGTATGATCCATAACCTTACGATAAAGGTTAGTAATAACTTTACTTTTGGTAAAGCCCAAGCTTATCAAGAAACTGTCAATTCTCCCTTTGTGACTGAACATCATTCACACTCTGCATTGAATGGTCTTCTGCATATCTATCCGTGCCATCTTTCGTTAGATGGGTCTACTGATATGAACCTCAACATCATTCGAACTCTGAGGTGAGTTCCTTCTTGTATCCATGTCATCTATGTATAGAAACCATATTCAACCTTGTAGCAACGGTTGAGATCCACATCGCCCATGGTGATCATTAAGCTCATCAATTGATTATCGATCCTGGGAACCCATACAAAACCTGATTCACACTTCTTCTTTAATCACACCATTAAGAGAATGGTCTTATCTAGCAACTTGGAGCTAAACATCTCATCATTATTCTCTTCCTCTTTCTAAGAGAATCTTCTAGCCACAAGCCTTCTATAGTGTGTTTGATTTGTAAATCTTTTGTTGAACATCCATCGCTTGTTCAGTGTTCATCATTCATCATGATCTTTCCTACAAATCAAAATTAAGTACATGATTAGTAATACTTCATAATCATCAAATCATATTGACATGATAACCTATTATGCATGCATCTATTTTGACCAATACTTTGGCACAACACTTTCCCATATCCTGTATGCATACAGTGGCTATCTAGATGCCTTCCACCTCTACCAGAACATACTATCGAGAGTGTGCACAACTCTCAACATGTCAGCAAAGAGGTTTCATTCTAGACAAGCAACAATGGAATGTTTGTCCAACTTACCAATCATATGCATATTAGTAGTATATTGTTCAATGCTTTATGAATGTTTACACTCAGCATGATATATTCTAGGAATACAAATATGCATACAAGCAATATCATTTACTATTTCTAATAACAACTCAAATACTTATCTTTTATGTTTGTGTGGTTGCCTCCCGCTTGATCTTCTTTATGTCTTCTGAACTACTATTAATTCTGTACCACTGTGCATGCTCAAGTGTGCACTAGTGTCATCCTCATGATCTCATACACAAACATACATTCATTAGTATATTCTCAATATTATCAAAACATTCTAATTCTAAATAATCTTGAATATGTATAGTCATGATCATTAGTATTCAGGGTTTCAAGGAAGTCTTCTTTTACTCATGCATATTCTTGTTTGATCTAGTTAGTTAAATCATCAACCAAGATAAGAGACATAATTTGCATAAACCCTTGATTACTAACTTTATGAATAAGCATAACCAATAATACCAAGTATACTTATATAAAGGATCACAAGGTAAGATTTTAACATGACATAGGAAAACATTCCTGGATTAGTATACCTGCTTAGTTATGTACAACATACCTAAACAATCTCTTCAATGATCTAGAGATCCTGAGCTAGAACCTGCATGTCTCATAGGTTAAACATAATATAACAAAGTCATACATACCTTGTAAGTGGATGAGTCTTTGTCTTCATGTTGTCATGGTCATGGAACTTGATTTGTCTTTTGTGATGTACCTGTATCTTGTTAGCAGACAACATCAACCTCACACAACACCATAATGCATAAGTACAATCATATAGCCCTAATCAATGAATGTCTTCGATCATTCACATGCATTCATACTGTTACTAGGGTGATAAGACAATTAATAACATTAATCAAGATTGTACTAATAAATAACATGAAGACAAACACATTATGAACTTAATCAAGAATCAGATTTCAAGACATACCTGAACCTCCTTAAGTCATACCTGTCAAGACTTCTTGTAGTCTTTTTATGTAAGGCCTTAGCCTCAACTCACCCTGAAACTTGATCTGGAGCTTGATTAGGGTTTTCTAGATAAACACTATAAATTCAATTTTTTGACTTTTACACTTCTGAATGGATGGAAGGATGTGTCTTGCTGAGCTGATCAAACTAGCATACTTCAATTTTTGAAATCTCCAAAATTTGACCCCTCAAAATTCCCTTCGAAACTTCT
The DNA here is from genome assembly GCA_027924585.1 of Larix kaempferi. Taxonomy (NCBI): domain Eukaryota; kingdom Viridiplantae; phylum Streptophyta; class Pinopsida; order Pinales; family Pinaceae; genus Larix; species Larix kaempferi. Next base: position 8,529,222 of record BSBM01000209.1, read on the forward strand.
GGATCTTCTGGACAAGAACCCAAACTAGGGTTTAATGAATCCCACCCTTCTGTCCAATCAAAAGGTTCGATCCAAGGCTCTAAACTCTTATTTTTCTGAGGAGCTTCCAGCCGTGGTTACAGACTTCAAAAATTCCAACTTTTGCTGAAGCCCTAATTTTCCATCTTTCTGATCAAAATCCCAAACTAGGGTTTGATCAATCCCGGTCTTCTACCCAACCAAAAAATTTGATCTTGGTCTCTAAATTTCGATTTTCCTGAGTATCATTCAGCCGTAGACTCCAATTCCAAAATTCCAACTTTCTTCGAAACCCTAAATTCCGGAAGCCATGAATGAATGTGCTCAAAAAATAATTATGTTTTGACATAAATATGTACTTGATTGTTTCTGCTGTAACTATGAATTTTTCGATCCATAGGGTCTGAAAATGTACCTGAGATAGCCTGACGTGTTATCTTTCCATCCTGATAGGTCTGACGTCAATTGGATTCTTTGAGAGAAAGTTATGCCAAATTTCACAACGTGACCTGTTTATGGGATAAAACAGGAAAGCGAACTTGTACAGTGTGCCACATGTCACTGTTTGAACTTGGGCCTCTGAAAACTTTTCTTGAGATAGCTCTCCCTATTATATTTCCATCCTGACAGGTCTGACCTCAATTGGACTCTCTGAGAGAGAGTTATTCCAAGTGTCACAACGTGACCTGTTTATGGGATAAAACAGGAGAGCAAACTTGTACGGCGTGCCACGTGTCACTGGTTCCATTTCGGCCTCTGCAAACGTTTCCTGAGATGGTACAATCTGTCTAATGCCTGTCACTTTTTATGAAATTTCATTTGGAGCTTCCTAGCCCAAGTTATGACCTTTTTACCTAGGTCACCTGATTTTGACTGAGATCTGGAAGAGGCAGAAACCCTATCTTGTACTGATCATAACACACAAAGTACAATGAATATGAGGGTTCCCTTTGGACACAAGGTACCTGGGGATGTTATCTACGACCTGTAAACTTTTAAGATCCTGAAACTTCGCATAAATGTATTTATAGCGAAAGTTCCACGATGAATGGTTTTTTCTATATAAAACCCTAACCTTCAAATTGTCGCAAGAGAAGCAAGTGTCGTAAGTGCCATACATTGCCTTCCTTCAGGTTAGCTCTGCTACCATGTTAAAATTCAATATGCTAAGATAGAAAATAGCAACATTACATTCCATTTCACAATAATAGCATATACAAGATCACTGAAGAAACAACAAGCATAGCATAAACACAAGATACATAGATTTATCCTGGGAAACCCTCATGGGGTAGAAAACCCAGTATAGTTTCCTCAATATAGATGACCAGCAATATACAAATATGCAAACCAAAGACATGAACTCCTCCTCCACCATAGCAGACCTCTCCTCCACAAGTGCGCTACTCTTAAGTGAGTGAGTGTGTCAAATGAGGAACACACCTCCTTTATTTATACACTACTCTGATATATCTTTTACACAAGTACATGTAGGCTCATATTTAACCATTAGGTTAAATACCCTATTATAACTGACTGGGCCGACCCCACTAGGGTGGTCTAACAACCCTTTGACCCACATAACACATACAGGTCCGACCCCCACTAGGGAAGTCTAATAACCCAAGTTACCACATTCCGACGGAGGAATAAACATCTCCAGATATACAATAAGATCTTTACGGAGGAATGAAACATCTCCGGAATAATAAAGTACAAATATAATATTCTTTGAAGTTACAATATTTCAACAGATTTGATCATGTTTATTGAATTTCTTAGAGATCTAGAAGTAGCGCATGTATTTGGTTGTACTATTTCCCTTCTGATTTCTTTCTATTTGATATACTAGATTTAATCTCTTTTGTGTATGAGTGCTTGGAGATTTTGTAGGATTCGGTGCTAATCATTGGAGGTCGATATTGTCTTGACTCCTTTTCCTATCTTGGTAGTTGGTTACTTCTTTCTGAGTGATACATTTGTCTTGCATGCATAAACTTTCCTCTTCACTTCAAAACCTATCAAACTTGGGTTTTCTTCCATCATCTTCTTTCAATAAAAAAAACTCTTCTTTCCCTTTTTTGTTTAAAGCAAGTACTGTATATCTAAAGAATATTTTAAATCTACTTGTTTCTCAAATAGATCTATAAAAGTTTCATTTTAAAGGTAAATTTATAGATCTAGATCTAGTCTTTGCATACTTGAAATTGATCAATGATTTCCATTTTTTTCCAAGTATAAAAGGTTGTAATTTTTTTGTGTATATCTGTATATGTTTAACCCACTAACTTTGCATATTTTGCTTTTTGTTTTTTAGCAGGTCCAAGGAGAAAGAGAAACAAGTTTTGGCCATTTTTCGCTAGAAAGTGCCAAAAAGACATTCTGTGGACCCTCTTTTAACATTCTTTCTTTCTCTGAATTTGTAAGCCATTAAATCCAAGATTAAATGGACTAAGAGGAACTTATTTGAGCAGATATTGTAAAATATATTAGTTGATATCAAGTGGGATACATAACGCCCACACCCCATCCCCCCTAGGGGATTCACAATGTCAAATTTTGTGGTATAATTTTTCCTGACAAAACACAAAGCACACAAACCACATTTAGTCCGGGATTGTATACTTACTATATTTCATAATTTATAAATTTTCAATTCGCAAGAGTAAATTAGAGATAACATCGATCTCGTTGCCACGAAGTATGCTCTCACCACCACATAAAGGCATTGTCGATTAGTGGTGGTTGATCAAAAAGTGACACATAGATCCGGTGATCCATATCTTTCTATTTTTCTCTTAGCATTTTCATTTTCAAGCATAAATCTGAAATAAACATTTTTCTATCTCTCAAAGTATGCTCTTTCCCCCTGCGAGCATTTTCCTGGTCCTAGGAAAATCAGAATGAGTTGTAGTAACTTATTAATTTTCACATTCTAACTAAAAAATCATTATAATAAAAGTAACAACCCCAAACATAGCGACAATACGACACTTAGAACATTAATTTTTGTGTGGGGAAATTCCTTAGAAGAAGCGGAAACCATTGGGAGGAGACCTAAGGGCACAATCAAGCTACACCCTTGTTGGTGTAGTATTGAACACCTCCCTAGAGACTCCATTCTATCCCACATGTCTTTGTGAGGAGTGTAATACTCCTACTTTTAGCCTTAGGGTTTATTGGCTTCAATGTAAATATTGTATAAATTGAATGTGTGTTTTCCCTAGTGTGGAGCTCAAGGCCAAGGCCCCACTAGAGGATGTTCAGGATTTATTTAGAAGGAAATTATTTGAATTTTTGATTGTCCATGTCCTATTAAGATATGAAGTATTGTAAATGATGTAAATATTAAATATTGCAATAAAATGAGTGAATAAGGAGCTCCATTAGATAGTTTTGAAACTCAACGTTTCGATCCCTACTCTAGGATAATCATTAGGAGACAATTGAAGCCTGATATTTAATTAAGAAATTAGCTCTTGCTGAACATTCACACATAACGGGTCACCAAATATGTTTGGAAAATGCTGAAGTCTTAGATAAGGAATACAAGTTAATAAAATGAAAAATTAGGGAGAAAAGTGAGATCAACTTAAGCCAAAACTTCCTTAATAGGGATGATGGCGCAAGACTCAGTTACTCCTAGAAACCACTCCTTCACTCCCTACAACGTGGGAGACCTTCATTAACTAATAAATAAAGTTCATTAATCATTTATAAGTCACTATTTTTAAATAATAACTTATATGTAGTGAATATATAGTGTTAGTCATTAGTTAATAAAGATCCTCTTACCATTACTACTATTATATTAATTTTTTTTAAATTAGTTTATAATTTAATTAGGTCTTTATTCTATTAGTATAAAAGAAAAGTAATTTAATAACTAAGCATTAGCTAATAATTAAATAAGTCATTCATTAGTTAATACTTTAGCAAAGTAACGAATTTAATAATAATAATACTATTAAGTTAAATAATAGACAAAGTCACATACACATGTTATGATTATTAATATTGACATTTTATTTTATTTTAATGAATAATTTTTTGATATTAATAATTACTATTACATATTATAAAGTAAGGTTATTAATAATATTAAGACTTATGATTAATACTATAATATTAGAAAGTATTAATAACGGACCATTATTATTAATAAGAGGCATTTATTATTATAACTTTTCTTTTCTTTTCCTTTTCAAGAATTATTACTAATACTATAATTATAAATTATTATTAATAAACTATTACTTTTAATTTTCTTTTAACTATAATTTAGGTTCAAATTTAATAATAAATAAAACAAAATCTTGAATACCTAAATTATTAAAACCTAAAATTTTCAAAATTGACTTTAATCTTCAATTAAAACTAAATTACATTGAGTTTCATATATATATGGGTTTCCCGGAATCCTAATTAAATATCAGGCTTCAATTGTCTCCTCATGATAATCCCAGAGTAGGGATCGGAACGTCGATTTTCAAAACTATCTAATGCAGCTCCTTATTCACTCATACTAATCCTCTGTAATGACTATCTTCAAACATTGCAATAAAATACCAAGAAAACTGGCTAAGGAGGAAATCAATGAGAAGGGTCCATGTGTATCCACTAGGGAGAGGTGAGGGGGTTGTGGGATTGGAAACCATGCTTCCACATGTCAATTTATGAACCCATTTGACTCCTCATGTTGGCATTTAATTCTGGTGTAAGAAGGTAGTGGAAAAACCAGTCCAGGAAGTCGATGGAGTATGGAGCAGCCCTGCAATCCGTATGGCAGGGTATGGCTATGTTTTAATTTTCACTTAATCCACTCGACACCTAGGAATTCGCCCACCCTAATCCCTATCCCGTAGTTGACCAATAAACAGCAGGGATTGCGCATTGCAAAGCCGAGCCGTGAAGTAGAAGGAGAAATTGTGATTATGTGTGAAGGCGAATTTGTAGAGCCGAGGATACCAAGAAACCCTATGTAGGAAGTGAAGCCGGTTGGGAAATCCTTGGATCAAGCCCAGAGATAAATTATAGAGTGTGAGAATCTTAGTGAAGCCATGAGAACACTTAGATTTGTTTGCAGAGGACCGAGTTTTAGGGAAGATTTTAGGATGCAGGCCTAAGAAGAGCCAACTTGAATAACAGAGAAGAAGGTCAAACATAGGGTTGGGTCTACTTGATAAACCCATTGAAGGCTGAAATATCATGAAATAAGTATTTTGAACCTTTCTATTCCCGCCATGAAGAGCAATGGAGGGAAGGGGTCTTGAGGGACTGTGCAGCAGAGAAGAGGGCCTCCACTGTGTTTGGTGAGGTAGGTAATGTGGGTGCCATATTTGCTAAGTAGTCTGAGATGCCTGTAGCTTCGTTGTTGAGCTCACTGGCTTAGCATCATCATCCATTTTCCCTTGTATGCTTGATAAAATCAACTATAGGTTGGATTAGCATTGGGATAGAACCTTGATTGTGAGAGAGTCTATTTATCCCTCCTTAGTGGATACACATCCCATCTCGGGGGTGGTCTCTCAGCTGAAAGAGTATAGGATAGACAGAGACCTAAGGTTGGGGGGAAAGTTCCCTCACTTAGCCAGTTACTTTGGTAGCTTCATTCCAAATATAAGTGCTTTTGTGGTGTAAAATTATTCTAGTTTCCCTATGCTATGTTATGTTTGTTATGTTCAAGTTATTCCATGAATGAATGCATCAAATCGATCAATAGGAAGACCATTTATAAGACTGAGTATGAGGATGATTTCATGTTTGAATGCTTCTTCATTTGCATGAGTTTAATATGCGTCTAACCTTGCAAGTTGTAGATGCATTGACTAGTTAGTTTCATGACATGTGTTTAGTTATGCATTGCATTCTCCTTTAAGAAGGAGTGATTGGATTGATCTAGACTTGGGGAAGGAAGTAGATAACCTGTCATTTTGTTTCATGACTACTATGTGGTTCAGGTGAAGGGGGAGAAGCCATGGAAGAAGGCAGGAAAAGCTCCTAGCAGAAGGGTAAAGAAGCAATGAGGGAGTTTGAGCTATGTTTAAGTTTGAAAATTGGCCAAGTTAGAGTACTCGGATGTGGTAGGGAATCACATAAGTGGATAGATATATCCAAGACATTTCCAACAGTACCAGACTTGCCCAATTTGGCCCAAGGATGAAGGAGTTATAAGCTTCAGAAGTTTGTAGGTGCAGGGGTATCTAGTCCCGACTTTCCGAATCCGCAATGCGGATTGCGGATTGCGGTGGTCAGGGACCAAGTTTTGGAGTTGCATGGTTAGGATTTCAAATTTCCACATCCACAAGGTAGGTTCCGGGTTGCGGGAATTGGAAGGTGATTTCCACGGCGGTTGGCGTGTTTGAATTATGACTTTCCGCATCCGTAAGGAAGATTGCTGGTTGGGGGAATCAGAAGGTGATTTCCATGGGGATTGGGGTGTTCAATTTCTGACTTTCCGCATCCACAAGGCAGATTGCGGATTGCAGAAGTCAGAAGGCTATTTTTCCCCGGGCTATGTTATGAGGTTTACGATTTCTCACATCCACAATGTGGGTTGCGGATTGCAGAAATTGAAGGGAGCAAATTCTCTGGGACGATGATTTGAGGATTCTGGCTTCTGAGTCCCGCATGCAGATTGTGGAATTGTGGAAATCAGATGGGTAATTTTCAAGGCAGTGAGTTGACTTCCGGATTCCGACTTACGTATTGCGGATTGTGGAAGTCGAGAGTGCGATTTCGTCGGAGAGGTGGATTTGGATATCTGAATTCTGAATTCCAATTGCGGATTGTGGATTACGGATTAGAGGCCATTGCGGCTATGTGTAAAAAAAAAGAGAATTGTGGAAAAAAATGTATCAGTTGGTCTCCCATCTCCTTTGAAGGGCACCAAGGATACCGGGGACATGATAGAGTGGTATCAAAGCTCAAGTTGCAGCACTGGGGATTCTTGGGCTGATGCACGAATGCGTTTGTAGGCGGACTAGCTCTAACGGTGTGGTTTTGATAATTAATTTGTATTGTTGATTTTTCCTTAATGAATGATTTCCAGATTTGTATGGATGTTTTACGTTTCATAAGCATTCTTATTATGCCTGATAGATTTCCTTGTAATGCACAGTGATTGCAGCAGTTAGTATTTGAATCGTACAACAAGGGAAGCATATAGGGAAAGAAGGAAAATGGTCACCATAATGACTCCTAGGATCCTTATGAGCAGGAGGAAGACGTGTTGGGAGAAAATGTGAAATAAGTACATATTGAAACTGAAAACAATGAAAGAAGGGAGCAAATAACTCCCCCAAACTTAGTTGAATCCATGGTGAGCTTCAATGAGAGATTGATGAAGGATCAGGAAGAGAAACACCGACTCAATGTTTCCATATTGCAGAGCTACACTGATATGCAAAGTGGGAAGAGAAGGAAGAGATGCAGGAAGTCACTCTAGAGGCTATTCTAGGAAGAGGAATCCAAGACCTAGAAGGAGTTTTGTGAGAAAAAAGAACAGAACACCCTCTCCAATATCTCTTTCCAGCAGGTCATGTGACTCCATATATTCTCAAAGAATCCTAAGGCATACTTCCAACAGAATTGAGAGAAGAAATAAATTTAGAGGGATCCCACGAGGAGAATTTGGGAAGGAAAGGCCTCCCACATTTGATGGAGAAATAAATATAGGTCGAGAGGCAGAGGCATGGCTTCTTGGAATGAAGAAGTATTTCAGAATGCATGATTATTCAGAAAAATGAAAACGCCAGAGTTTTTGTGTACAATATGTGGAAGAGCTTCAATTTGGTGGTAGCACCTCATGCAAGTGAAAATAATCAGTGAAAGAAGGATTAGCTGGGAGTGGTTTAAAAGGTACTTCAAGGAAAAATATCTATCAGCTAGGTATTATGATAACAAGAGGAAACAGTTCAATGAACTCAGACTGGGACAAAATTCCATGGAAGAGCATGTCCACATGTTTTTGGATTTGTTGAGGTATGTAGATTACATCAAGGATGAAAGGGTAAATATCCAATGATTCCTTGGTAGTCTACCTTGGAATTTCATATATAGGATTGAGTTTGTCAATCCACCAAGTTTGGATGAAGCCATTAGGATGGCAATGTATTTCTATGAGCATACTAAAGGAAAATCAAAGGATCAACCAACATGGAAAGGAAATCCGAGAGGGATGTTTGAACAAAGGAAAAGTGGATTCAAGCAACCATTTAGAAATCATCCCATAAATATGCCATAGGGACAAAACACACAAAGAGGATTCAAGCCAGCTGTGGTAGAAGAAAGAGCACCAAAAGGGCCACTTGAATGTTGGGGATGTGGAGGAAGCCATGTGCTTAGAAAATTTCCACATCAGAGGGAGAATCCCATAATCTTGCACAACTTAGAAAAAGCAACCATAGTGGAATATATGGCGAGGTAAACACCTCGAATCTATCTAGCATTGGATGATCATCAAGCAGACCATCAATCAATAGTGGTATAAGTTGAAGGTAATGTTGCTAAGCAATCTATTTTTATTTTGACTGATCCAGGATCTACTCATAGTTATGTGTCTCCTAAGGTGGTTGAAGGTTGTTCTCTTATTAAAGTAAATCATAATAAGTCTTGGATAGTTCAATTAGCCATAAGGACCAAGAGGAATGTGAGTGAGGTAGTGATGGAGTGCTCGATAGAATTTAATGGACTCCTCACAAATGTAAATTTAAATGTCCTACCATTAGGATCTTATGATGCTCTAATAGGTATGGGCTGGTTGGGAAGACATAGAGACAAGATAGAATACTATGAGAAAGTTCTTGAATGAATTGATGAATAGGGAAGGCCAAGGTTGGTAAGAGGAATTCCCAAGCAAGTTTTAGTAAGGTAGATTTCATCACTGTAGTTGAGAAATTTTTATAAGAAGGGTTTTCAATTATATGCAGTGCATATATCAGATTCATCAGAAGATAAGGGACCAAGGATATAAGACTTTCAGCTGTAGCAAGATTTCCAAGATGTATTTACAAATGAAGTTCTAGGACTACCACCCAAGAGAGATATTCATTTTTCCATCAATCTTGTTCCAGGGGCAACACCAATTTCTAAAGCTCCTTACATAATGAGCACACCATAATTGGTATAGTTGAAGATGCAACTACAAGAATTAATGGACAAGGAATATATCAGACCTAGTGTATCTCCTTGAGGAGCACCTGTTTCATTTGTCAAGAAAAAGGATGGCACTTTAAGGTTGTCTATTGATTAAAGGTAGCTCAATAAAGTGACAGTCAAGAATAAGTACCCCTTTTCAAGAATTGATGACTTGTTTGATCAATTGAAGGAAGATAGAGTGTTTTCCAAGATTGACTTGAGGTCTCACTACCATCAAGTGAGGATAAAGGAAGAATACATTCACAAGACAACTTTCAGAACTAGATATGGCCATTATGAATTCATTGTGGTGCCATTTGGTCTTACCAATGCACTTGCCACATTCATGTGTCTCATGAATAGTGTCTTCAAAAAGTATTTGGATAAGTTTGTGATTTTTTTCTTGGATGAAATTCTCATTTACTCAAAGAATGAAGAGGATCATAATGGACATATAAGGATGGTGTTGCAAGTCCTTAGAGAACACCAACTATATGCAAAGTTGATTAAGTGTGAATTCTATCAATAGAGGGTGTAGTATTTGGGTCATGTCATCTCAGAAGAGGGAATTGGAGTGGATCTAGAAAATATTGAAGCCATGATGGATTGGCATACTCCAAAGAATGTTGGAGATGTTAGATATTTTATGGGTCTTGCAGGTCACTACAAAAGGTTCATTGAAGGATTATCAAAGATAGCTCACCCAATCACTTCATTGCAGAGGAAGAATATCAAGTTTGTATGGTATGAAAAATGTGAGAAAGGATTTCAATAGTTAAAGAGGTTGCTTACCAATGCTCCTGATTTGAAGATTGTGGATCCAAATAAAAACTTTGTAGTGTGCATAGATGCTTGCATTCTTAGAACATACCACATGACCTTGAAATATTTGTTTGACCATCCAAATATGAATGCTAGGAAAACTAGATGGATGGAATTTATTTGTGATTTTGATTTTGAAATTAAGCACATCAAAGGTAAGGAGAACAAGCTTGCAGATGCACTTAGTACGATATTTCATGTTGCAACAGTGAGTATATGTAAATCAAATTCGAAGACAAGGGTTCTTCAATATCAAACCAGTGATGAAGCTTACCTTCAAATCAAGGAGAATTTGTATTAGGGAAATGTATATGAAACATGTGTAGGATATCATATTGGTGATGATGATGTTCTCGTTTATCAGGGTACCAGACTGTACGAATTGTGAAAATTTGAAGAATCTTGTGATGGATGAGATACATCAAATGCCATATTATGGACACCCACGATATCAAAAGACCACAACAGTAGCAAGAAAGCAGTACTTTTGGCATGGGATGAAGAAGGACATAGAAGAGTACATTTCTAGGTGTCAAAAATGCCAACAAGTCAAGGAAAAGCATCAAAATTCAGTAGCATTGTTGGAACCTTTTCCCATTCAAGAATAGAAGTGAGAATTGATTTCTATGGATTTTATAACAGGTCTGCCAATGATAGTGAGGGAGCATGATTCAATCATGGTAGTGGTGGACAAGCTATCAAAGGTATCTCACTTCATTCCAATCAAGTCCACTCATAAGGCCAATGCCATTGAAATTATCTTCATTAAGGAGATATTCAGATTGCATAGATTTCCCAAGGCAATAATTTCAGATTGTGATACAAAATTCACATCCAATTTTTGGAAGGGGTTATTCCAGGAATTAGGGACTCAGCTGAAGTTTAATACATCATATCATCCTCAAATAGATGGTAAGACTGAGAGGGTGAATCAGATTCATGAAGACATGCTTAGGATGTATGTGATGGATAAACCATCCAAGTGGGAAGACTACCTACACTTGGTAGAATTTGCATACAATAATGGAAATCAAGCATCATTGGGAATGAGCTCTTTTGAGGTATTGTATGGAAAGGGATGTAGGACTCTAGTGAATCGGGACAACCTAGTGAACATGGTAGTGCTTGGACCAGAGATGATCAAGGAGATGGAGTAAGAGATTGTTAAGATCAGGGATAATTTTAAGGCAACATAGGACAAGAAAAAGGGTTATGCAGATCTGAAAAGAGTGCATAAGGAGTTTTAGATTGGAGACCATGTTTACTTAACAGTGAAACCAAGAAAAAGCTCCATGAAGTTTGGGATTTGTGCCAAGTTGGAACTAAGATATTCTGGGCCATTTGAAGTCCTTAATAGGATAGGATCAGTTGCATATAGAATTGCATTTCCTACGAACATGAGATCTCATAATGTTTTCCATGTTTCTTGTCAAGAAATATGTATATGATCCTAATCGCATAATTGATTGGAATGTGATACAAGTGGAACCAAAGGGAGAGTTCCATGTGGATCATATACACATCCTCGAAAATAAGGTCACTTTGCTCTGGAAAAGAGCCATCAGAAAGGTGAAGGTGCAATGGAAGCTCCTTAGTCTCGATGAGGCTACATGGGAGCTGGAGGATGCCATGAGAGAGGCATTCCCATTTTTGTTCATATTTGAGAACACTGAGGATGGTGTTGTTCTAAAGGGAAGGGAGTTGTAATACCCCTATTTTAACCCTTAGGGTTTAATGGATTTGATGTAAATATTGTATACATGAAATGTGTGTTTGCCCTAGTGTGGAGCTCAAGGCCAAGGCCCCACTAGAGGATTTTCAGGTTTTATTTAGAAGGAAAGTATTTGACATTTTGATTATCCATGTGCTATTAAGCAATGAAGTATTGTAAATGATGTAAATATTAAATATTGCAATCAAATACAAAGAAAACTGGCTAAGGTGCAAACCAACTGAGAAGGGGCCATCTGTATCCACTAGGGAGAGGTGAGCGGGTTGTGGGATTGGAACCCATGCTGCCACATGTCAATTTGTGATCCCATTTGACTCCCCATGCTGACATTTAATTTTGTTGTAAGAAGGTAGTTGAGAAAACCAATCCAAGAAGTCGATGGAGTATGGAGCATCCCTGCAATCCATATAGAAGGGTATGGATCTGTTTTACTTGTACCTTAAGCTACTCTACACCTGGTTGTTCTCTTACCCTAATCCATATCCTGTCGTTAACCAACAACCAACACGCATCGCACATTGTAGAGCCCGACCGTGAAGAAGAAGGAGAAGTCACGATCCTGTGTGAAGCCGAATTTGCAGAGCTAAGGATACTAAGAAACCCTATGTAGGAAATGAATCTAGTTCGTAAATCATTGGAACAGACCCTGATATGAATTACAGAGTGTGAGAATCTTAGTGAAGACATGAGAACACTTAGGTCTGTTTAGAGAGGATCAAGTTGCACGGTAGAGCTTAGGCCACAATCCTGAGAAGAACCAACTTGAGTAACAGAGAAGAGGGTGAAACATAGGGTTGGATCTGCTTGATAAAACCAATGAAGGATGAAATCTCATCAAAGAAGTAGTTTGGACCTTTCTATTCCCACCCTGAAGAGCACTGGAGGGAATGGGCCTTGAGGGACTGTGCAACATAGAAGAGGGACTTCCTTGTGTTGGGTGAGGTAGGTAATGTGGGTGCCATATTTGCTGAGTAGTATGAGATTCTTGTAGCTCTGTTGTTGAGATCACTGGCTTAGCATCATCCTCCATGTTCCCTTGGATGCTTGATAGACCCAATTGTAGGTTGGCCTAGCATTGGGATGGACCCTTAACTATGAGAGAGCCTATTTACCCCTCCTTAGTGGATACACATCCCATCTTGGGGGTGGTCTCTCAACTGAAAGAGTATAGGCTGGACAGAAACCTAAGGTTGGGTGGAAAGTTGCTCTCACTTAGCCAGTTACTTGGGCAGCTTCATTCCAAAGATAAGTGCTTATGTGGTGTAAAATGATGCTAGTTTCCCTATGTTATGTTATGTTTGTTATGTTCAAGTTATTCAATGAATGAATGCATGAAATCAATCAATGTGAAGACCATTTATAAGAATTAGGATGAGGCTGAGTTCATGTTTGAATGCTTCTTTATTTTCATGAGTTTAATATGCTGCTAACCTTGCAGGTTGTATATGCATTGACTAGTTAGTTTCAGAATATGTGTTTAGTTATGCATTGCATTATCCTTTAAGAAGGACTGCTTGGATTCATTTATACTTGGGGAAGAAAATGGATAACTCGCTGTTGTGTTTCATGACTCCTCTGTGGGTCAATTGAAGGGAGAAGCCATGGCAGAAGGCAGTAAAAGCTCTTGGAAGAAGGGTGAAGAAGAATTGAGGGAATTTGAGCTATGTTTTAGTTGGAAAATTGGCCAAGTCAGAGTAGTCACATGTGGTAGGGTATCACACCAATAGATATATCCCTCCAATAGATTTCCAATGGTACCAGACTTGTCTAATTTGTCCCAAGGATGAAGGAGTTATAAGGTTCAGAATTTTGCAGGACGTGCATGGGTATGTAGTCCCAAATTTCCAAATTTGCAATGTGGATTGTGAAGGTCACGGACCAAATTTTGGAGTTGCATGGTTAGGCTTCCGAATTTCTGCATCCATAAGGCGGGTTGCAGGTTGCGAGAATAGGAAGGCGATTTCCATGGGGGTTGGTGCGTTGGAACTTTGACTTTCCACATCCGCAAGGCAGATTGTGGGTTGTGAGAATCAGAAGGAGATTTCCATGGGGATTGGTGTGTTGTATTTCTGACTTTCCACATTCGCGAGGAAGATTACAGATTGAAAAAGTCAGAAGGATATTTTTCCTTGAGCTGTGTTATGAGGTTTGTGATTTCCGACATCCGCAACGTGGGTTGCAGATTGCAGAAATTGAAGCAGTATATTCTCTGGGAAGGTGATTTAAGGATTCCGACTTCCGAGTCCCGCATGCGGATTACAAAATTGTGGAATTCAGGCGGGTAATTTTCGAGGCCGTGAGTTGACTTCATGATTTCGACTTCTGCATTGCAGATTGCGGAAGTCAGGAGTGTGACTTTGTTAGAGAGGTGGATTTGGAAATCCGACATCTGAAATCTGACTGTGAATTGCGGAAAGGAGATTGCGGATTGTGGATCAGAGGCCATTGGGGCTGTGTGTAAAAACAAGGAGAATTGTGGAAAAAAATATATCAATTGGACACCCATTTCCTTTGAAGGGCAACAAGATGACCGAGGATGTGACAAGGAGCCACCTTCACTTAATTCAATCTTAATAAATTAAAACTAACCACGATACACTTGCAAAACCTTCCGTTTTAGTAACATCTATTTTATATTTTGACTCCATTGGCACTGGTCTCTTGCAACAACATATTTTACATTTTCTTAAATATCCTATGAGTGAATTGTTGCTTAATCTTTTTTATGATGGTGGCTGCTTATTTTCTTCTATTGAAATAATTTTCTTAAATATTTTGCAACAAACTTGGATAGTAATCATACCCTCTAAAACTCTTAAAAACATCCTTAATTAACTTTTCTAAAAAAAATCAAATAACCTTAGAAACGTTACATAGGGACTACCCCCCTTGGCTTCAGTTAGGAGTTGGCCTAAACAAAGGAGTGAAGATCAGGTGAAAACCTTGACTCGAGACTTGCGCCCTTACACGCAAGGGTGCACTGAGCAGTAGCAAGATTTCTACTGTGTTAACCAGGTGCGCAAGCAGATGACAAGAAGAAGCATTTTAAGCAGTTTCTTTTTTGAAAGAGTACATGCCAATATCCCACAAGTATAAGTAGAACCACAAGCTTTAAGGATTCCTAGCATGCCTAAGGAGTTTTACCATGCCTCGATGGAAAAGTATAATGTTACGACTCAGAGTTAGGTGCATTGATAGCCTATACGATGATGATTTATTTACTTGGTTGGAGCATCCAATAAAAGGAATCAATGGTTACCTATATAATGGTGTAGATTTCATTCAATACCTTGAAATGATAGTCCCTTCGAGAAGTGCACTGATCCGAATTTTAGGGGGCATATGGTCTAAATTCGGATGTATAAGCCATAAAAGTATTAAATTGAGAGGTCACCCTCTCTCATCCATGGTATTTGGTAGCACATAGTTTTGACCCATGGTATGGTCTCAAGACACATTGTAATAATGCTATATAAAGGCCTAGCAAGCCTTCTCATAATAACAAGTTACTCATTTGGTTTCTCTTCTATTTTCTATTGTTCATTGTGAGATTAATTAGAATTGAGTGACTTATTGGTAATTAGTTTCAGAGGTGGGGCTCCTCTTTGAGCCTCACCTCCCATTGACTTCATATGTTCTTGTTCATGCTTATTCTTATGCAATATTAGGGTTTTCATATGAATTTTATGACAGATTTGCATGTTTAATCTCCTCCTCTCTCGGCATTCAAGCATTCCGGTTCTCAGCTCCCAAGATCCGGATCAGTGGTATCAGAGCGGGTACGCTCTCCATCAGGACAAGATTTTGAAGCATTATGCGGGTTCAATGGAGGTTCCACAACCTCTACAACAACCCACGCTTCTCTACAAACCCTTGGCATCTCTATACTCAACACTCTCACATTTAGCAAACTTTGAATAGGTGCCATGGGCTTCACAGAACGTTTTAGAGGCTCCACCATAGACCATCAGAAAGGTATTTCCGTCAGGTCAAATGGGTATTTCACGGAATTTCCTTTCGTTTCCCGGTTTGTGAGATATGCTTGTTTGAAGTAGCACGTGTTTGTGCATGATGCGGCCGGACGTACAACAACTTTAAACAAGTGCTACAGACTCCACAAAATGTCTTTGAGGCTCTACCATAGCTCATTGGAAATCTCTTTCCATCAACTAAATTGGGTATTTCGTGGTTTTCCATTTGGCTTTCTGGTTTGAGAGATATCATCGACTGAAGCAACATATGTCTGCAAAATAGTGTGCGTGCATCTCTTAAACTTCAACAAACTTTTTTTCAATCTCTGGGCCACCCCAGAGCAAATATGTTATATGGATGGAAAGGTCTCTTCAAGATCTCAAATGGGTCTTCAATAGAATTCAATTTCAGTACAGGCATCAGAAGCTATGAATGGAGTTGCAGCAAGACATCAACTGCACCAAAGATCATGAATTTTCAATTTTTTAAAAATCTTAATGTAATCACGATTATGGGTCAGCCACACAAAACCCATTGTTATGTATTGTAATCATGGTTGTGGGTCAACCACACAAAACCCACAGTTATGGGTTAACCACACAAAACCCTTCTCTTCAGTGGAAACAAGCTTGTCATAGCCACCATGGTTATGGGTCAACCACATAAAACCCACGGTTATGGGTCAACCACACAAAACTCATGTTTTTGAGTCAACCACACAAAACTCTTCTCTTCATTGGAATCAAGTTTGTCATTGCCATTATGGTTATGGGTCACCCTTGAAAAACCCACGGTTATGGGTCAACCTCGCAAAACCCACGGTTATGGGTCAACCACACAAAACCCTTCTTTTCATTGGTAACTAGCACATTGTAATCATGGGTCTCTTTTTAGCATGAAATGATGGGGACCATCATTTTCTAAGGGGGGAGGAATGATCCGAATTTTAGGGGGCATATGGTCTAAATTCGGATGTATAAGCCATAAAAGTTTAAATTGAGAGGCCACCCTCTCTCATCCATGGTATTTGGTAGCACATAGTTTTGTCCCATGGTATGGTCTCAAGAAACATTGTAATAATGTTATATAAAGGCCTAGCAAGCCTTCTCATAATAACAAGTTACTAATTTGGTTTCTCTCCTATTTTCTATTGTTCATTGTGAGATTAATTAGAATTGAGTGACTTATTGGTAATTAGTTTCAGAGGTGGGGCTCCTCTTTGAGCTTCACCTCCCATTGACTTCATATGTTTTTGTTCATGCTTATTCTTATGCAATATTAGGGTTTTCATGTGAATTTTATGACAGATTTGCATGCTTAATCTCCTCCTCTCTCGGCATTCAAGCATTTCGGTTCTCAGCTCCCAAGATCCGGATCATGCACTCGGTGCAAATCGTAATTTTATTCTTTTTAGTTTTTTTTAATGAATTTTGCTATACAATTCACAATGAAAATATGTTTTTTTACACAAATATTGATATATAAATAATAATCATGTGCATATATAGGCCCATCTCAAGCTTATACCCTCAGTCGAGGAGGAGGTCAAGGATATGTGACTCAAGTGATGCTTCCGTAACATTCGAGAATTTCAGAAGCAACCTTCACCAATTCACTATGGAATACCCAAAATAATGATCGAAAACTTGCTGGACATAATATGCCAACAAGTAGTCTATTGATTTTATTAATGAAACTTCTCCTTAATGGTCCTAAGACTAACAAGGTGGTCCATAATTAAATGATAACTCGTGAAACTTGCTTCACCTTTACCTTTTTTTCCTAACGATATGGATATCTTCTTTTCCAAAATACTTCATATTTAACTTATAAAAGTATTAGGTTTAACACTAGATAAATCTGAAAATTAACTTACTTTGGAAGCTTTGAGCCTTTGCCTTTCGTTATATTTTTCAGCCTAGTCTAAAATTTCTATGATTTCAACCGGAAAATTTTGATTTTTTGGGTATGATTTTGAAAAAATTTGACATAAATTTTTTAAAATCTTGGTTACAACTCTCGAACTCCAAAATTTTGGTTGCCGGGTGGGATTTTTATGGTAATTTTGGTTGCCCCATGGGTTTTTTATATTGTTGAATCCGTTTCTACCATCAAAATCATCATTAAAACACAATTAAATTCAGATTTAGCAAAATAAAAAACACCAAATTCCTGAATTTTGTTCAAATCATCGAATTTTTTATACAACTCCATATTTTCACTTTAAATGCTTATTTAATAAAGCATTTATAAAGAAATTTAAGATTAAATGTATAAACTATGAAAACTCATAATTAAACACATGTCCATTCTTACTTAGTTAATTTATTATAAATTGTTAAATTTGGGCACGTGTAAAATAACTATTATGAAAGTGGGAGACAAGCACACTAATAAAATGATCATATAAATGTGTTCAGGATAATTTAATATTAATTTTTTTAATCATAAATAATGGAAAGACTTCACGTTTCCACCTTTTATCCACTGACATTACTTTTCCATTTCAAAAACATCGTGCCAATTCTAATTTACATTATCTTCTCCATTTCAAAACCATAGTGCTAATTATAATTTACATTATCTTCTCCAGTTTAAAAAATATAGTGCTAATTATAATCATTATCCTAAACATATTGCTAATTATTATTCATTTTTTTCCAAATGACTTTTGGTTAGCAGATGGGCTAATTTATGTAGTAAATTTATAGTTAGAACCTTAGACCAATGGCATCTCTCATTCCCCAATATTAGTTTTTTGTTATTTCGTCAGAAGTTAAGATGACAGCCGTGTTCCAATAGGAATTATATTTTAAATATAGTGACTAAGCCATGCTTTTCTAATTCGTGCAAGCAAAATAATATGAATGTAGGGTTTTATTGGTGGTTCCGCTCTCCACCAAGAGCACACGCACAGAACGGAACGGAGCTGTTAGAGCCATTAGTTAAGCGTTGAAAAGCAAAAGCCGTGTCGAAGTATTTCGGCCATCGATATAACATGAAAATAAATAGAACAGATATATGATCGAAGAAAAACAATTAGACTGCGAAATGGATAATCTGTGCCTGCAAAATGGGAGTCCGAAATAATCCGATGTTTTTCAAAACTGGAAAATTATATTTTCGGCAAACAAAAGACCGTTGTAAAAAAAGTACGTAGTTTCTACATTTAGGATATATGGATTTAGATAACAAAAAACCGTTGTCAAAAGAGTATTACTTTCTACATTTATTATATATGGATTTAGAATCAAGGGAAAAGCACACCACCTGGTTAAAAAAATGAAAATAATGAACTGCCCAGTAAATGAATATTTTTTTTTTCTTTGCTTCTTGGTCGAGCAATTCACTTCACTGAATATTAGCTTGGCCTAAATTTACTTCCCATTAAGTTGAGGATCCTTTTTACTTCGCTTAACTTCTTAATTTTATCAACACATTTTTCCTTCACATAACTACAGATAAAGAACCAAAATATAAAATGAAAACAACTTTTACACAAGCTAATCTGGAGAAGATGTGCCACATGCCACATTCAACATTTTTGAGAAAGAATACATAAAATTATGGACTTATATATATTATTGTCTCAAAATAGAGCAACTTGACTGCAATACATGGAGATGAGATTTTACTGTGATCTTTCACTTCTTTCAAAACTTGGGCTCTTCATACATTTCACAGCTATGAACTTCTTCTCCTTTCACTCTTCTTAGAAAGCTTGGGCTCTTCACTTCTTCTCTTCTTCCCTCACACTTCTAGTATATATTTATTATATATAGATTTAGATATAGTATATAACCAAGAGCAAAATAGTTCAACCCACGAATCCATCTTAGAAGGCTTAGGCTCTTCACTTCTTCTCTTCTTCCCTCACATGTCTAGTATATATTTATTATATATAGATTTAGATATAGTATATAACCAAGAGCAAAATAGTTCAATCCACGAATCCAAATATCTTCTCAGTTGAAAGAACAAAATAATTTCTCAGACTAAAATGACCTCTTACTAGCCCTTTCTATTAGTACCCACATTCTGCCCTATTTCTTTGCTTTTCTAGTGGTGACGAGAATTTGGTCCTCCAGGAATCTCTCGTTTGGAATATAATATTTTGCGTTCGATCACTCTCGATGATAATGTTATTGATCTTCCATTTTCGCTTTCAGTTTGTCCCATGGTACCAGGCCGTTGATAACCGCTATCCTGAAACCAGTAAGACGAATCAAGAACAGATCAGAATAAGTATAAGAATTCAGAATACAAAATATATGTTCATTGTGTTGAAGAAAAACCTTAGACGAAGTTTCCTGCAGATTCGAGTATGTATCAGCAACTTGATATTTTCTTTCCCGGTAACGTTTTCCTGTAACCATTTCCCGTATTCTAGTTCCTGTTACAAAATAATTGTAGATAGATATAAAAAAAAAACGTCACAGATATTGAGAATGCAATATTAAAACGGATTAACTAAATATAATGTATAAATTGTTGATTGCAGCAAGAATTGTTGGATGTATCAGTAACTTGATTTTTTCTTTCCCAGTATTGTTTTTCTATCACATTTTCCATCATCTAGTTTCCATCATCTAGTTTCTGTTATCAATTAATTGTAGATACATAAATATTAAAATTCTATTAAAACACAGTTAAATTCAGATTTTGCAAAATTAAAAACACATAATTCAAACGAAAACCAATCCTCAAATGAATTAACTAAATTATTGATTACATCTCGAATGGTGAAATGTATTATATACTCTAATATTTGATTACATCAAGAATTGTGAGATGTATTATATACTCTCTGGCTGAGTGCAAAATGCACAATTTTCAATCTATTAAAAAAATCATCTACGTTTAGATTACTTCGAAACTATAACCATTCAATACTTATAATTGTTTTTGTGATTAAAATCCAAAGCAAAAAACTAAATCTATACCCCGTTGAAAAACCGTACTAGTATAAACGGTTATAGGGCTCTGAGAACGGGCAGGGTACATTGCTATTTGAAAGAGCGCAACACTAACAAGCAACGCCAAGATGAGAAATATTGCAACGTATCTAAGCTGCTTCGCCATGATATCTAAAGTTATTTTCAAACTCTGCCGTTGAGACGCGGGGAAGAGAGCTAAGGGAGAGTGTGAATTTAAATGGCAAAATAGCACTGTACAAATAGCACTGTAATACGGACGTCCTTGTGAAATTTGCTTTCTTGCGAAAAAAGAAATTTGCTTTCTGTATCAGCCATGTCGTCGTTATCGAAATCTAAATTATAAACTGAAATTTCGTTGTTCAAGCGATCCGAAATCTATGTAAATACGAAGATAGTCCAATGGCGTTTTTAGCAATTATACATAATGCACCGGCAATTTAACTTATGGGCGTTCGCCGGCCTCGTTAGTAATATGATATATCCTCTCTTGCAAAGCACTAGTGAATGTTCCCTCCTGCTCTTAAAGTGGTTGCTGATAACTTATCCACCATTTAATTTTTATATACATGCTGAAGTTAACTTGCATTAATAAAAGTTAAACTGCCGAGCGATGAAGTAATTTTTATATGTTAGGGTCAGTTACATGCGTTAATTCTTTATATGCTAAAGAGGTATAAGATTTTATTTCTAACTTCCGTCCAAGCAACTATTTATAATTAAAAAACTGTAATGGTCTAATTTTTATAATAATGAATGAAAAATGGCAATAGAATGCACCCACACAAAAACACTTTCACATGAGTAAGAATGCACACAAGCCTATCAGTTAATTTTTATATGGGCGCTCCCAAAAAGATAATGGATGACGCTGAAACAAAAACATGTGCACATCACTAAGAATGCAGCAATGTTTTTTTTTAACTTGTTCGGGACTTCCCAAATTGCTACGAAAGCCATCGTTGAAATCCAGCTGAGGGATGTGCACTATGGAGGAATCATTCCGACCACAAGGGAGGAATTTGAGCAGCAATTTGGAGCTCTTACTAAGAATGCTCACCTAAGTCCAAACAGTGATAAGACCCCTTATGAACTGTGGTTTGGAAGACCTCCTTCTATTAAGCTTTTCAAAAATCTTTGGAAGTAAATGCTATATTAAAAACAATGATGAACATCTTGGAAAATATGATGACCGAGCTGATGAAGGTATCTTTTTGGGATATGCAACAAATAGCAAAGGGTATAGATGCTATAATAAGAGACTGCATAAATTAGTTGATTGTATTGACATTAAAATTGATGAAGGAATTTTTGTTAAAAATGATTAGATAAGCAATGTTGAAGTAGATACAAAAAATACAGTTGAAATTGAAGAAGAAGAGGTCCAAGAATCAGAAAATGAAAATTTAGATTCAGATGAGAAGGAATTTAGCTTTAGAGCAATCTCAGATTGCTTTTCTATCTATGATTGAACCCAATAACTTTGATGAAGCCAGTAAAGATGAAGATTGGATTAGAGCCATGAATCAAGAGCTTGATCAAATTAAGAGGAATAATACTTGGAAACTTGTTCCTAAACCTATAGATAAGAATGTAATAGGTTCTAAATGGGTGTTTAAAAATAAGATGAATGAATAAGGACATGTTGTGAGGAATAAAGCTAGATTGGACTGTAAAGGATATGCACAAGTTGAGGGTCAGGACTTTGATGAAACCTTTGCACCAGTGGCAATATTAGAAGCCATTAGAATGTGTCTTGCTTAGGCCAACCACAAGAACTTCAAAGTTTATCAGATGGATATTAAGTCTAACATTTCTTAATGGAGATCTAGAAGAAGAAGTCTATATGGAGCAACCTGAAGGATTCCAACTGACAAATAATCCTCACTATGTTTGCAAGCTGAAGAAGGCATTGTATAGACTGAAACAAGCACCATGAGCCTCGTATTATAGATTGGATAAGTATCTACAGGACAAAGGGTTCAAGAAAGGTATTGTTGGGTTCAAGGAAGGTATTGTTGACAGTACCTTGTACATCAAATCTGAAGGTGATGATTTATCAGTTGTTTTGGTTTATGTGGATGACATTATTTTTGGAAGTATTAATGATTCTTGTGTTCAATGGTTTGCTAATGCCATGAAATCTGAATTTGAGATGTCAATGATAAGAGAATTGTTATTCTTCATTGGTCTTCAAATTACGCAGAGTTCTACAGGTCTATTTCTCTCCCAAGAGAAGTATTTGAAGGAAATGTTGAAGAAATTTCATATGGAATATTCTTCACCTGTCACCACACCCATGGTTGTTGGATGCAAGCTCAACAAGGATGATAGTTCACCGGATGTTGATCAAAGAACATATCGGCCAATGATAGGAAGTCTTTTGTACGTCATAGCATCTCGTCCTTTTATAATGCAAGTTATTGGTATGGTATGTAGATTTCAATCTTCTCCTAAGCAAAGTCATTTGGTATCTATTAAGAGGATATTCAAATATTTGAAGGGCACAATGACTTATGGTCTTTGATATCCTAGAAACCAGAATTTTCGGTTAACTGCATATTCAGATGCTGTCTCGACAAATTGTTCGGATGAGAGAAAGAGCACAAGTGGAGGTGCATTCTTCTTAGGTGATTCACTAGTAGCATGGCTAAGTAAGAAGCAAGGCTCTATATCTTTGTCTACCATAGAAGCTGAATACATTGTTGTTGCTACATGTTGTGCACAGGTACTATGGATGATTCAAACTCTTGCAAATGTAAAGGTAACATATGCTGAATCAATTACTCTTCATTGTGATAACACAAGTGCCATTAGTGTCTCCAAGAACCCTGTCCTTCATTCCAAGACTAAACACATTCCAATAAAGTATCATTTCTTAAGGGAGCAGGTTACAAACAGAGTTGTCCAATTGCATTTCATTCCTTCTAAAGAAGAGATTGCTGATATTTTTACTAAACCCTTATCCAAAATTTAGTTTGAATATCTATGCCCAAAATTGGGTGTCATATCTTCTTCCAACTAACCTGTTCACTTTGGCAGGGGGAGTTTATGTCTCTTCCATATCTGATGTACTTTTTGAAAGCATTTTCATTTAAGTGCCCTAGTTTTTTTTGCGTTTAACTTGATAGGGGGAGCTATATTGTCGTGGTTTCTTTGACATTGATGTCAAAGGGGGAGAACTTCAGGTAGTTGCAGATGAAAAGCAATTGCTGATTACACTTACAACATCAGAAATATGAAGGTTTCCATCAATACCAAATGGGGAGATTGTTGGCATTATGATTCAGATTATGCATAGACGAGTAGCCATATAGTTGTCATTGATGGTTGGAAAGCAGATAGATAGTTGCAAAATAGAGTATTATTGAATGGTCAGCATATGGAGTCAAGCAAGGCATATGGAGTCAATCAAGGCATATGGAGTCAATAAAGGAATATCGAGGAATCCTTGTGGGCCCCTACGGGCATCCTTGTGGGCCCCTGCGGGCATCCTTGTGAGCCCTTACGAGAATCACAGATAGCCCACTGAGGGAATGTCTAAGACCCCATGCAGGAATTGCTTGAGACCTTGCGGGATTCAGATGAAGGCCCATTGCAAGCATATGGAGAGGCCACTATGGGAATATGGAGAGGCCACTGCAGGCATAAGTCCATACGCCCATTGCTAGCATATGGAGAGGCCACTACAGGCATAAGTCCATACGCCCATTGCTAGCATATGGAGAGGCCACTGCGGGGATAAGTCAAGACAAACTGTAGGCATAAATAAGCCCTTATGGGCTTTTGAGGGCTAAGTATTAGGCTCCTACGATCATATGAAGGCTAAGTATAAGGCTCCATGTAGGCATTTTAAGAAGCCTCATATGGTCTATGCACCAATAAAACAAAAAGAGATCTGGCAGCATTGAGAAAACACCAAATGTGGCAAAGGTCTTATTAGACGCATTTTATGAAGGCAGAAGGAAATCTTGATTTCATTTGTGATGATGTTACCATTACAGTTACAGTGAGTGTTGATTGGGTTCCCGACAGTTATGAAGACAAGAAATTTGTTCTTGGGTCAGTTATTGAATTTGCAGGTCTGGATTTCGAAGAGACTGAGGCATATACTTCCATTGTCTATATAAACTAGTCAATGAGGAATTTATAAGGTGGAGAGAAAGAAGAGAATAATATGATAGGATGTTGGTTGAAGTAAAGAATATGAAGCTACAACCTTAACATAAGAAGAGTAATACATAAGGAAATTGAAATGCGGTCGCTCTGTATGTGTGAAGGAACTAAATTTTGTAAGGTAGAGTTGTTCTGTATATAATGAAATTGACTATGAAATGAACAGAATCCAAAGATATGAAGAAGAAAGATGATGAGAGCATAGCAGAGTTGAGAAAGAGTAGAGACAAAGAGAAACAGAGGATGAGAAAGCAGAGTTGTTAAGTTAGTAAGTAATGACATATATGAGTATTTGTATATTGAATTTAAATACTAGCAAATCAAGGTGGTAGGGTGGTGCTAGGGAGGATTGTTGTTCTTTGTGATTCAAGTTCGTGCTTGAAAACTGGGAGTGTATCTTCCATCTAGTTGCAGCTAGAAAATTAGGGAGTGGGTACTTCCTTCTAGTGGGTGCTAGAAAAACATGAGGGTTGGTTCTCTCAACAAGTTGCAGCTTGTTAAACAGATGTTGTAGCCTCATCTTGAGTTGGTGCTCAAAAGGTAGATGATGTATAGAAGTTAAAAGACTTCTTATCATTCTAAGAAGAAGAGTTTTTTCCCTTTATGGGTTTCCTAGTGAATATCTGTGTCTGTGTATATCATATGTGTGATTGATGATTACTATCTCTGCTTTTTACCTTCTGCATCATCTTGAAAACCATTTGGTGAGTGGTAATAAATTTAAAAGGTCTAAAAGTGTTTAAGCACAATCACAACTCATTCACCCCCCCCTCTTAGTTGTGTTAATAATTTCAACAAAGTCATCGATAGATACGTCGGGAATATCCAATGTCAATCTCTGGATGTTCTCCTCCAACTAGTTCAGCTCCTCTGTTGCATCCTGTTGAGCAGCTGCCATCTCTCGTACAACTCCTCTCCTCTCAATTGTGGAGGAACCTACTGGTCAAGACGGGCCAACATGTGTAAACTAGTAGTACTACCCAAAAACATTAAAAAACTACAAAATGCATTTAAAAAAAAAGAGTTTCATTCTTACCCATATCTCACCATTGCTCCCCCTCCGTAAGAGCTATATCTGGATCTCCTCGGAAGTCGGTACCATCATAGGCATAATCCTCAATCATGAGGAGTTGTCCACAGAGCAACCTAAAGAAGGTTGGACCATAAGTGATGATAGGTCCTCCGCCTCCATGGAAGTCCATCAGCTCCAACCATCAGACCATGTGAGGATCTCATGGATTGAGAGCATCTAGGTCTACCTGAGCCCGCCGTAGTGGAACTTGCTCAAGGAAGAATGCGACCATGATTGATCCGTAGCCAAACATTTTCAACTCACCTCATCTGCATTTGGTGAGCTGACCCTTTAGATTCGCGAGGAGCCCATCACACCAGTTGAATATTTTTGGTGCCATACACTCGATGGCATACAACATTTGGGCCTTGGTGTCCTGATGAGCATCTTTTCTACCCTCCACCCTCTCTATGGTAAATAGTACAGTCTGTAGGGGTCAATCTCGTACATTCTTTATGGGAATATTCTAAGCAAGCATATGTTTCCCTCGTGTCCAAAACTATGCCACCAGACTCTCTGTAGACTAATCACTACCCCATGGCTAGGATAGTCAAACTCAGGATCCCCATCTAGATAACCCTGTCAGGAAGTAGATATCTTCAACATCGAAGGTGAGTATGTGGGAACCAACTCGGAAGTGTTGCAGATATGGGTCCCATAACCTGATCAGTTAGTCTAGCAATTGTACTTCTGCCCTTATGCCATGTACATGGAAGACTTTTAATAACCCACACCTTTTTAAGGAATTCATTGAATGTGGATCATTTTCCTCTTAGGAATATTCGAGTTCATGCCCTCTTTCATTCCATTGGACCATTTTGTGGGATGAAACCTGTGTAAATATCAAATAAACATCCATTAGATCCTTTTCACGGCTTTGGGTTGGGTCATTTTGGCACCAATTATTAATTTTTATTGTGGATCTTCACTGACACACCCCTCTTTTGTGGATGGTTCATCGTTGACGCACTTTCCCAATGGGTAAAGTGCGTTAGAGCATCCTCGATGCACTTCTCGCAAGGGGAAAGTGTGTCACCAAGGGCGCATGCAATCCCCCTCAAAATTAGTCCAAAACCCTAAAAAATTACATCTAAACCAAAAATTAATCCATTGAAAAGCTAGAGCATAAGGTTGAGGGATACCTATGACCGACGGGGCATGAAATAGATGATTATAGCGCCTACAACCAACGTTGGAAAAACGAGCTCCAAAGGGGTGTTTTCACTATTCCAACTTGGTAAAAAACAATCGGTGAAAATTTCTTTACTATTTGACTTTTTATATAAAAGAAATGGAATATTTCCTTTTCAATACTTTTTTTATGGGTTTTTTACTATAGTTGGTGATGTTTTTACGTCTTAACACGTTGTTATCAGTTCTAATTTAGTTTTTGGAGTTCGTAGATGAAGTAAGGTGGTGTTTAGACTTTGTTGGTGACCATCGTAGACATTTCATACTTTTTTGAAGTGTGAACAAGTCTTCGAGCATTTTTTGATATTATCATCAAGCTCGTTAAAACCAAGTATTGATGACATCGAGCTTACTGTTTTTTCTTTATCGTGCTCATAAAACTATGAGAATAAGTTGTCGATTTATATTTTATCGCTTTTTCGGGCTCGTAAAACTCTGACAAGAAAGGAACCCCTCAAAGTTCCTCTTTAAGCTCTTTTTAGGCTCCCTAAATATGAAAAGATCGCCAAGCGAACTTCATGCATTCACGCTTGTAAAAGTATTTGAAAGATCATTTTTCTAGTGATAGTTTACCCCTTTTTTGGACCAAGAGGACTATTTACGAAAAATGAGCACTCTGCTTAATCATGACTGGAATAGTTCTCTCTCATGTTTTTTTATTCTTTTTCGATTGAGGAGACTAAATTTAAAAAAAAAGAACCATTTGGAGTCTTCTTTAGTTCTCTTCAGACTCTCTAAATATTAAATGACGTTGATTTTTCCTTCTCTTGACTCGTTAAAATCTAACAATGAAGGGCCCTTTCTTGGGATGAACCCCTCCTATCTAAAGTTCGTAAAACATATCAGATCGGACTCATCCGAAGGATGAGCTATACCAAGCATCTATTACCCTCCTCAAGCTCATTAAAAAACAAAAGAGGTACTCATCGATCATGATGGCGATACGGAAAGAGTTTGTGTTTCATTGTAATTACGATAGTACTTAGTCACTCTTGAACATGGAACTCGTTTACATATGCATTCAAACACTTGGATAATATGCTTGTCTTCGAGCCCAACTTATTCCATGAGTATTTTCACTCCTCTGAGTCATTCAAAGAATGCTTCCATCATCAATTGCATTAGGGGTCAATGTCATTCTTGTCATGTCAATGCTTCTAGGTCATGCCATTGCCATGTTCAAGAGAGGGCATGCCATTTACAAGTTTTCTACGAGACTAGCACAGAACTGTTGAAATCCTTTCATCGGGATAAATGTACTCATATCTCTGACAACATCCATGAGTGGAAAAGGAGACACAAATTAATTAAGGATTATATCCCTAACAAATTCCTAGTTGATTGGTTCATCAAGTCGTTACAAACTTTTATAGAAAAAGGTGTGGCTCTTTCAGCTGTTCAAATGTAAGAACAAGCCATTATCAAATCCCAATAACTAGATTTGTTTGATTCACCAATACAGAATGATGTATGAAGTACTTCCTACAACTCCTATAGAAGAAGCTCATCCAACCAAACTAGCGCTTGGACCTCATGCTAATTGTGTGATTAGTTCAATTGAAGACAACTCATCTAGCCATGGTATGAACCTTACTGGTCAAAATTCACTGACACCTGGTATGAAAAACACTAATAATCCCAAACCCAACCATCATTTTTATGTTCTATCAATACAAACAACCAATTCTAAGGGCAACGAACATCCTAGAGGGAAGAAAAACAAAAACAACAAAACTAGGAACAAAGGGAATAATAATGCAAACATTAATAATAACAACAATGTTGGCAAGGCTAAAAAGGAAGAAGGTAAATAAAAGTTCCCTTGTCAGTTATGCAATGAGGACCACTTAAATTACAAATTCCCTAAGATAAGGAGGACTAAAAAATTGTTAGCACAATAGGAAGGGAAGGTCCATCCCGTCGTTTTGGCTAATCCATTTACACAAATAAATGATTATTAGAACTCACCAAAATCTACACCTTTGTCAAAGGATAATATTGATGCCTCCACACAAGGGGGAAACATAATCCAAAGTGAAGTTTCCATGTGACAACAAGATGCAAATATCCATACTATAAATGAAAATTATGAGACAATTATGTCTATATCTAAAGGAAAGGAAACTCTTGAATCTGATGCAGTTTATCCATTACACATTTAGAATCAACTAATGATACTATGCTAAAAATACCAAAGAGTGTTTTGAACAAGGCCACATACAATACTAATGCATGTGCTTCCCAAAATTATAGCGGAGTAGAAGACCAGACACAAGTTGCTTGTGCAATTTCAACTCTCGAAGTCCTTCATAGTTTCCCAACTCAATGGATGACATTGCTCTTAGATTTAAGGGCTATAGATATTGTGGATAGTCAGGTAATAACTTTTGATTTTTAAAATGGGAATCCTTGCTTACCTCATCATGTGGCTTTCGAGATTCAGGTTTCATATGGAAATTCCAATACAAACAACATTGTTTTTTATGAGGGTGCTAGCACATGCCTCATATATTTTTCATGTTGGAAGGTTATAGGCTTGCCTAAAGTAGTTTCTCTTGTGACCATATCAAAATATTTTGATTGCCACCTTTTAAAACCTCGTGAGATTATCCAATATATTTTAGTAGAGCTAGGAGACAAGACAGTAAAAGTTGATGTGGAAGTTTTTGATTCTCCACTTGACTATAATATCTTCCTAGGAAGGAGTTGGACCCAATCAATGATTCCATTAGTTTCATGATTATTTTATATAATTAATTTTCCTCATGAAGGAAATATTGTTACAATTGTGAGATATCATCTATCGAAATGAATCAAACCAGAAAAATGGAAGTAATATCCCCCTAGTAAGACATTCCACGATGGATTGTCAAAACATCACTATGGGGATGTATCCTACATTAATGGGATTTCTTAATTTACCCCCTCCAGAGTTTCATGCTAATGCGACACCGATACATGTAATTTCAATAGTTTCCATGACTTCCACACAAATGGTGTCTCAATTTAAAACATCCTACTTTAAGGACCAAGCCGTAATTTTTGAAGAAGTAGACCATGGTTATTTACCTTCCATTCTAGAAAATTATGATCAATATTAAATTACCATTTGGGATATCAATTCTTTATTGTGTCAAGACCATTTGGATACAGTTATTCCATCAGATGAAGATATTATTGGGGCAATGTCTTTGGGGGATAGACCTTTAAGAGACATGCACCAACGTGAATGTTTTCTTCACTAGTACAAAATGAGAGATAAGTGACTAGGTGACTAAAAATGTTAGTCACCATAGTTTTTTCAAGGGATAAACGACTAAAATTGAGCAATTTTAAGTGATCCAACTACAAATGACTAATTTAGTCACAGGATAAAATATATGACTTGATAACAAGTGACTAAAATAAAAATAACTAATGTAAATGACTAATTTAGTCATAGGAATACAAATATGATTAACCAACAAGGACTAAGAATATGAATTAGTCGTTTATGTTAGTCATTTTTAGTTGTTACCCCGACAATGGAAAATTACAATTTTGAAAATGAATTTGTACATTTTACTAAATTTTGACATTGTAGATGGGTTTAGAGACCGCCTTTAAAGGGGTCTCTAAATCCATCTGCAATGTTAACATTTAGTAAATTGTAACATTATAGATAAATTTAGAGACCCAAGTGACATTAGTTGTATCACTACAATGAAAAATTGCGATTTTGACAATGAATTGTTACGATTTACTAAATTTTAACACTATAGATGGATTCAGATACCCACACTACATATGGATTCAGAGACCACTAGGGGGTCTTTAAATCCATCAAATCCATATTTAGTGTTAAAATTTAGTAAATTGTAACACTGTAAATGGATTCACGAGACCCCTTAATTAGTCACTCGACACAATTTTCTTCTTTCATGAAGACATCTATTGAGGTCTCTTATATAGCTCCAAATTAATATTGTTTGTGGATGTGTTCAATGGCCTCAACCCTCTTTTGTAAGTGTAATATGCCATCATCATGTGCACTCAAAATTATAGACTTAATTTACATGAAATCAATCCTAACAATGCTACATTGACCAATATCCAGTGATCACGACGTCCTAGCAAGACATCAAATTTTGATAGTACATTATCGTCATGATATGCATGTACACTCATATTTATTGAAACCATGAAGATCGGTGTCTATTTTGGGGTGTCCCATGAGAAAATAAATCTGAGTTTTTCATGTTTTCCATGTTTGAGCGAATAAAAGAGATATTTTTGTTTGGAATTTCACTTTTCACTAAAAAGAAAACTTTTAGAGAATTATGTTAGCTTGCTATCCATATTTTTTTTAATTATTTATATTGATATTTGATATGTCGATTCGGCAAATGTTTGACAATGTGTTCTTATAAAATGAAAGGACTACAATATAGCCATGTTTTGTCGCACATGTAAAATCATTGTTAAACTTGTTTTTTGCAAAAAACAAATATGCTACCACAATCTACCCACAATATACTACTGCATGACTATAAGTTTGTAACCAATAGATATATATATTAATTATTATATTTTTTTGAATTCGATCAATGGGGAAACCTTGTCAATTTTCAACATATTTTTTGTCGCAAAACTTTTCTCTCAATTGAATATAAAACTAAAAAGCTATAAATACCCTTTTGAAGTAGGCACGCCAATTAAATGCACCATAGTTTTTTCAATTTTTTCTGTGGTGTATTTTTAAAGTTATGGATTTTTCATTTCACCGCATTTTGAAAGAGATGAAACCAAACTCGACATTTGTTAAGAAAACAAATAATTAAAAATATCAGATCTTACCTATATACAACATAATCTATATATTCAGAAAGTAGATTCAATAACGAAACTAATGGTATCAAGTCCGACAGTCACTTTGGAGTGTAAAAGATTATTTTTCCTTCTGAAAATGGAGAAACCTAAAAACTATGAGGAAACGTGAGCTTTTCAGGTTTCAGAGGTTATTCGGCTGAATAATTATTCGGCCAAATAACTGTTTTCCATAACGGCGACGTCACTTGGAGCAAAGGCTATTCGGCGGAATAACCAAACGTAAAAAAAACTCGTCGGCTGAAAAAAAAAAAAAAAAACGTTGTTGTTTAAACTTATATAAATAAAACTAAATACTTTCATTATTTTTGCACATTTTAATTTAGCATATTTTTTGTCAGAATATTTTTGAAGGTGTTTTCTAAGGAGCTTTTTTTACAAAGGGGGTTTTTTTTAAAGGTATTTTTTTTCCTATTTCTTTCTAAGGAATACATTGAAAGAGTTTTTTTCTAAGGCATTTTCGCAAAATGAGTTTTTATTCCAAGCTTTTTGCACTTCTTCTTTATTTGCAATGGGTTTTTTTAAGGTGTTTTTTTTCCAAAATAGTGATTTTAAAGAGTTTTTATTTCAAAGTATTTTGTACAAATAAGTTTTTATTCCAAGTTATTTTTTCAAAGGAGTTGTATTTTTCCTTCTTATTTATTTGAAAATGATTTTTTCAAAGAGTTATTTTTCGAAAATATTTTTGCAAATGAGTTTTTTTTTTAATGAGTTTTTTCAAAGTTTTTTTTTTCTAGATATTTTTGCAAAAGGTCTTTTTTTACAAAGTATTTTAGAAGTGGTTTTTTCAAAAAATGTTTTTTTCCAAAGGATGCATTTACAGAGTTTTTATTCCAAGGTATTTTTGCAAATAAAATTTTATTTCATGTTATTTTTGTAAAGGAGATGTATTTTTCCTTCTTATTTTTTTTAAAATGGGTTTTTTCAAAGAGTTGTTCTCCCAAGTTATTTTTGCAAAAAAGTTATTTCTTTGCAAGGGTTTTCCAAAAAAAACTTTTTCCTAGGTATTTTTTCAAATAAGTTTTTTTTTTGAGTGGTTTTACAAAGAAGATTTATTTAGAAAGTGTTCTTATTCTATTCCAATGGGTTTTTGCAAAGGTGATTTATTGTCAAGGAGTTCTTATTTCATTCAAAGAAGGTTCTTTTCAAAGGGAATTTGTTTCCAAGGACTTTTTCTTCAAAAGACTCTTACAAGATTTTGATAAGGTGAAGTAAATTTTAGTTCAGGTGTTTATAAATTTCATAACTATTTTTAAATCTTAATTTTGTTTTTTTACTATAAAATGATGATTCTTTAATTTATCATTTATAGATTAAACAATCATGGGCAGTAAGAGAAACCGTCAAAGAAACTATGATCGTAAATGTGCTGATGATGATGATAATAGAGAAAAAAAAACCTTAAATATCATGCCAACAAAGCAAGCCTTGCAGAAACGCAAGATACGATTATTGAAGATACAAATACAGTTTTACATGATAATGTTGATTAAATGAAAATTGAAAATAGAGTACAAGAAGAACAAATTGAAGTTGAAGAGACCATTGTTGAAGATGTAAATAGTGATTTACATACTAATGTTGATGAATTCAATATTGAAGATCAAGTTCAAGAACCAGAAATTGGATCAGGTATGTATATATCATGTATTTTCCAAATTCATTTTTTATAATGAATTGTATTTTTGGATACATATTAAATTAAATTTAACTTGATGTATAGGTACTTTCACCATTGATGATGAAATGTTAGAAAACGTTGATTGCAACAAATATGGAAAAAAAATACCCATACATGCTGCATGATATTGGGATAAAAACATTTATGATGATGTTCTGAAGAATTATTCAGTAACAGGACAAACACAAATTTTGAGATGTTTATTAGTGACCAAGAAGTTAGAAGATGCTACGTCATAATTGGGTATTCACAAGGCAACCAAAGATTCGAAATTGAAACATAATGTGATAGAAAATATAGGTGATGCAATAAAAAAATTTGAAAAATCTAGGAAGAAAGACATTAGTGTTGCACGAAGAGCAATTCATACAACAATTATTTTGACTCGTACTAAAAAAACGTTTGACAACACAAATAGCAAAAGTCGTTGGAACCTCAAGAAAGACATTATACAAACATAGCAAATTCAAAATGCAAATAGATGAAAATGATGAACTTGCTTGCTGGGAAATTATTTGTAGACATCCTTACAATGATAGAATGGGATCAGGTGTTAAAGATATTGTACGAGAATATTGGTTGACACATACTCGAGTTTTACCAAATTCAAAGGATGTGATATGACAAAGAGTATCACGAGGAGTATATGTAATCAATCCAAAACATATAATGAATATGACATAAGTACAATTGTTCAATAAATTCAGGGAAGATCATCATGGAATTAATGTGTCAATCACTACATTTGTGCAACTAAAACCATGGTATGCTAGACCTATTACTATATGTGACACATGTTGTTGTCATTATCATGTGCAATTTCAATTATATTATGACACGTTTCATGAATTTGGTAAAATGTGTTGGACAAATTCACCACCTCCATCGACAATACGTGAATTCATATCTCAAACCCTATGTGAGAGAAATCATGATGAAGTATTTTATAATAAGAAATTTGTGAATGGAAAACATTGTAATTGTTGTGGAAATTTGGTTTTATTCCACAATAAATATCCTATCGATATTTATCACTCGTTGTCAAATGTAGCCATTGATTGGAGAAGATATGAATACATTACAAGTACTAGTGATGCACATTCCAAAAGGATTGATTTGCGAGAAGATAAAATAGGTGCGATAGAGTTTCTCAAGAAATTTGAAAGTGAAATTTATAAATACACCAAGCATTCACATAGAGCACGATGGCAAGACCTTTAATTCAAACAGTCTCATGAAATTTTTCCACCAGCAACAATTTTGTCAGTGAATGATTTTGCAGAAAATTACACATTTGCTGCACAAAAAGAGATACAGAGTGAATACTATCATTCTGACCAAGTTTCGAAATTTGTCCATGTTTTATATAGACATTCTCAACAGGATGTTGATGGCATTGAAAGCACGTGTGACAATCGAGATGTGATTAAAGAATATCACTTTTATATCAACGATGATCATACACACGATACACATTTTGTTCAGCATTGTATTGAAAGTATTTTCTACAATTCACTAAAGGGACGTAACGTTAAATTCAATGACCATTGGATATGGTCGGATGGATGTGCAAGGCAATTTAAATCTTCGCGATCATTTTATTGCTTATGTCGACTTCATAAAGCATTGAACATTAAACATCGTTGCAATTTCTTTGAAACAGGTCATGGAAAAGGTGAACATGATGGTGCAGGAGCATGCGTAAAAAGAGAACTTCGAAGATGGCAAATTAACCATAGTTCTGCATGATTTCATTCAGTTGCAGAGGTTGTCCAATGGTGTAAATCACATCTAAACAAAGATTATAATCAACAATCAAAAGATGTGCACAGGTATGTACACAAATGTTTTAATTTATATTTTATTGTCAATTTAAAAAAAAAGTATGTACTAACATCAAAATGTGTCATTTGTGTACTAGGTTTTTTTGGCTTGTTGGGGTCCAAGATATAAATAGATCAATACCATACGACACTAGCACCATACATGGGACTAGAGACTTTCCCTCTATTCAAACAAAAGCCTTCCAAAACATGTATGCATTTGACAGTAGAAAGCAATCATGCTTTTGTCATATTTGCACTGAAAATATTGAATCTACAGAAGTTTCTGAAAACATAGCGAACAACTACGTAAAACATTGGAAACAAACAGAGATTAATCCTAAAGGAAAAATGCCACTAGCAAGCATAGAAGAATTAGAATCAGAAGAAATAGCAATATTATCTGATGGCAACAGAATTTCAGATCTTGTTAGAGAAGGTAATGATTATGTACAACTGTTTTGTCGATTGTTCATTCTTGTCCATCACCTTATACATGTATATTGGTCAATTTAATTGACTTAAAAATCCTAACATTAATTCTAATTTGCACAGGGGATTTTTTTGTTGTGATTGCACCTGTAGACAACAATGAAAATGTGAAGTATTATTTGATGCGATGCACTGAAGGAAAGATGAAGTTATTGGAAGACTACAATGACAACGGATATACATACGAGAGAGGATCCATCATTTTAAAGGGCTATTTTTTTCAGTAGACCCATATGACTGAAAACTATGTCTACTTTCAGGATTATGAACCTAATGTTCTATGTTGTCAATATAGTCATTTAGTATGTCCATCTCGAATAAAATTGGTTCAAGTTCCATCAAAAAAACAATTAAAAAATAAAAAATGGAAATTGTGCAAATATGACCATGAACGGATAATTGAGGACGACATTCCATTGCGATGTTTTTAATTATATAAAAAATTAATAGATCAATGGTTTTGTCCATGTCATTGTCAAATGTTGTGTACAATATATTTTTTTTCCTTCTATGTCTATGATCTTGAGAGGAACTAGAATATAAGAGTTTAAATGATCGTATTCTAGTATGCTGAAATGAATTCAAAAATTATTTGGTAATGAAAACTTCAATGTGTAAAATTTTTGTCTTAATTTTGTACTTTATTCGGGTCCCCATATGTCTATTAGACCACTTAAGGGATGAGATAACGGATGTGGCTATCGCCACTCTCCGCCTCGAATCTTTACTTTAAAATATCACTTGTGTAAGTTCACATAACTGAAATCATGGCAAATGGAGACAACGATCATTTGATTTTTAATCACAAGAAAGGATTCTAGGATTGTGAAGCTTATGCTAAATTAGAGGAATGATTATTTACAACAAATCGATGAAAATTCATCAAATTGTTGTTTAAAATCATTGCTCTAATTTAGCACAAGCTTCACAATCCTGTAATCTTTGCTTATGATTAAAAAACAAAAAATCGTTAAATCCCCATTTGCCATGATTTCAGCCGCATAAAATGGATCTGGACATTGAAAATAAGAATTATTAATTAAAAATTCATATCAAAATTTGAACCTAATATTCATTTTTCAACTTCCTAACATTCATATTTCAATCAAAACTTCCTAACAAATTCCTGAACTTTGAACCTAACATTCATTTTTAAACTTCTTAATATTCATATTTCTATCAAAACTTCCTGACATTCCTAAACTTCCTAACATTCAAAAATAATAGTCATGTTCTTAACATTCATTCATTCATTGCACCTATCATAAATTCCTTAGCATCCATTCTTAC
This sequence comes from Larix kaempferi, assembly GCA_027924585.1. Classification (NCBI taxonomy): domain Eukaryota; kingdom Viridiplantae; phylum Streptophyta; class Pinopsida; order Pinales; family Pinaceae; genus Larix; species Larix kaempferi. The sequence continues at coordinate 8,566,429 of BSBM01000209.1, forward strand.
CATAACATTCATTCTTAACATATTCCTAACATTCCTATCAAAATTTGAACCTAACATTCATTTTTCAACTTTCTAACATTCATATTTTAATCAAAACTTCCTAACATTCCTAAAATTTGAACTTACCATTCATTTTTAAATTTCCTAGTTCATCCATATTTCTATCAAAACTTCTAACATTTCTAAACTTCCTAATATTCAAATATAGCATTCATGTTCTTAACATTCATTTATATTTCAATCAAAACTTCCCAACATTCCTGAACTTTGAACCTAACATTCATTTTTAAACTTACTAACATTCCTAAACTTCCTAATATTCAAAGATATCATGTTCTTAACATTCAATCTTAATATTTATTTATTCTTAAAATTCATACAAAAACCTAACATTCATTCATTCATTGTACCTATCATAATTTCATTAACATTCATTCTTACCATGTAATATTCATTCTTAACATATTCAGGTAAAATTCCTATCAAAATTTGAACCTAACATTCATTTTTCGACTTCCTAACATTCATATTTCAATCATAACTTGCTAACATTCCGGAACTTTAAACCTAACATTCATTTTTAAACTTCCTAGCATTCATATTTCTATCAAAACTTCCAAACATTCCTAAACTTCATAGCATTCAAAGATAAGTCATTCTTAACATTCAATCAAGTAACATTCATTCATTCTTAAAATTCCTATAAAAACCTAACATCCATTCATTGCACCTAGATTATAACATCCTTAACATTCATTCTTACATATTCATTCATTCATTTAAACATGCAAATACATATTCTAAACCTTTAATTCACACAAAATATAATAAATAAACAAAAATAAGTAGATCATTTAAAGCAAATACATAATATGTAAGTTCAATGTACATATATATAATCCTCAAAAAATGTTCATGAACATGTGAGTTCAATATGCATATAAATATTAAACTAAATTATTTAAAAAAAATTCAAAAAATAAATATGCATATAAATATAAAAGCAGATTATAAATATCATTTAAATTATTTAAACTAAATTCAAAAAATTAAAATATTAAACTTATATATCAAAAAAGAATTCAATTATTAACAAAATTACATCAAATTCTTCAAATGCTTGCCCACCACCATCCTCTAAAGGAGTTTTCCCTTTGCCTCCAAAATATTTAAAATACCCAAACTGCAACATGTATAAAATCAATTTATGAATCTCATAAATTACTTGAACAAATTTTAACTAAATCTAAAAAAATTAAAATATTAAACTTCTATCAAAGATCAATTCAAGTGTGAACAAAATTACCTCCGTGCCAATATCTGCTGCATTCAGCAGAGAACCTATCTCTCCCTCCTAAAATTTAAATAGTGTTAATAAATAACACATAATGCAAAAAAAAAAAATTAAGCAGTTAACTTAAAACTAAAACAAAAAAATTAAAAACATTAGCTCACAATAGATGGTAAATCATTTAAAAAGTTCGTATCTAAAGAAACTTGCATGGATAAGTCAAATTAACAATAAGATGCATAGTTAAATTAAAATTAAAAAAAAAGATAATATATATCAAGTTCAAACATAATTATAAATATGTAAATAATAAATATAGCTCTCCAATATGCTCTATATTTTTGCTATTGGAAATACGGAAAGAATGTCCATTCATCATTCTTGAAAACTACAACCAATAAATATTTACATAATGTGCTTATTACTTTACATGAAAAAAACATAATTTATCATTCATATAATGTAACAAAATTTTCAATTCAAAATGAATAAAAGATTAAATTTAGATCAAGTCATATCATAATAAAAAAACCTCTCCCAAACTCGATGAATCATTGGATATAACATTTGACGCTATGTCACGACAAACCTTGGCATATGCCCTGAGATCTCCAATGCTCATTCCATCTACCTAATCATTAGTTTTGTAAGCAAACTTTTGACGAATAATGGAACGAGCCATTTCTCGAACCAATCCCACATCTACTCCCACTAAGGCTGACGATAAACCATCGCCAACAAAATTCCTTGTAGTTGTACCAAGTTGGGATGTGGGCTCTATCTTTGATCTTAATGCCACCAACCTGGGTGGGTGAGATATCTCGGGTGGAGGTCGAAGAGTTGTAGGGTCTCTAACAACATCTTTTCGATTATATATTTGACCCTTTCCAACTCTGTAAAATTCTGAATAAACATCAGTATAGTCTGGCTTCATATTTAAAAAAACTCAGCATAAAAAAATCTAGCAAAATATTGAGAAACCTCATCGTTCCATGGAAACTGACCATAGGCTGCAAGAAACTGATCATATAGTAAATGTGCAAGATCAGGATGCTTGAAATATTGCACTTTCAACATTTCTTGCTTTAGACCTTCTTTGAAGTTAAACATTGATTTGGCTTGTTCTTTTGTCACTCTCCTTCACAACAACCCACTTGTCTGGACCCATCACTTGTTCCCTTCGTCTTCGCATCAAATCAACAAAACCATTTGTAGTTGGTTCGAGATTCTCATATGCCTGAATGAATTTTTGCAATGATCCCAAAACAATCTCCAAACTTTGTTTACTGTCTGGAGGGAGATCCATAGTAGACAAATCATTTTCCAACTTGTCGTAGTGGGATCTACATCTTTCAAGAGTCATTTGATGATCACCACTTTTCCATGGAAGCTCCCGAGGTAAATCAGATGGATATTTTGTAATGGGTGTACAACCCTCAGTTAGTTCAACATATTGCGTCCTGGATTGACCATCATCACCTTATGTAGAATGATGAGCCTCTTGAGAACCTTGCTCTGCACCCTCATCCATCTCCCTTTCTCGCTATGCCTCCCTCTCTATAGAATTATAAGCATCTTCCGAACCATGCTCTGCTTCAAATAAAAACAAAGTTTTGTTTAAACACATGTACAAACTTTGCATACACAAAAAAACAATTTGTATGTACACATATTAAAATATCAATATTCATATACCAACAGAAGGTCAAGATCGGCGTTCTCCGACAGAAGATATGGAGGAATCATTTGTACCCCTTTCTCCTAGTCGATGATCAACTGAATGTGAACTATACAATAAACTAGAATCTCGAGGGGAAGTTGACAACCTCCGATTATCACTTGTAACACCAACTCCAGAAGACTGTGAAGACCTCCTACACTTTCGCCTCAAAGACTCCTTTCTTTCCATTTGATATAATGTCTACACTTACACAAATATCAACTGACTACATATTCAAATTCTACACGTTAATTCTACAAATTCTAAAACCTAGCTTTCAAAAAACCTAAGTTATGTAATAAAAACCTATATATACCTAATATCATCTAATAGTTCTTAAAATGACTATAACTAATATTGTTGGATGTATAAGGAATTAATGTACCAATCTTCTAAATATTTTTTATGTTTAAAATGAATAGAGCCAATATAGTTAAATACTAAGTTAAGTGTTACATCTAGATAGTAATTCTAGAAATTCTAAAACCTAGCTACTAAAGAAACTAAGTTATGTAATAAAGCCCTAAATATACCTAATATCATCTCATAGTTCTTAAAATGAGTATAGCTAATAAGGAATTAATGTGCCAATCTTCTAAGTGTTTTTGATGTTTAAAATGAATAGAACCAATATAGTTAAATACAAAATGAAGAGTTACATTTCTTTATGTCAAAGAATATATTCATGAACATGTTAACTTTTAATTAAAATCTTAAATTAATTACTTAATTACTATTTTAATAATATTTAAACATAAATTATATCTACAAGTATTTTCATTATTCCATACAATCTTAAAGTATTAACAATGCATGGTATTATTTTTCACAAGTTTGGTTATGTTTCAGAAATTTGCCATGTTGCAAAATGGTCTTCAGTTTGGTACATAATACAATTGACTTTTGTTCTTTCTTATTACATCTAAAGTAAAGTTTATTCATGTCTATAGTTTAGTTGTGTCTAAAGTAAAGTTTGAAGTTTTGTTGTATCCAAAGTAAAGTTTAATCGTGTCTAAAGTTTTGTTGTATCTGTAGCTACGCATTAACACGGTTTGCAATAAAACTAATATATTGATCTATGAACTCTGTCAATGTAGACAGAGTTCATGAACTCTGTCCATGTCCATGTTGACAGAGTTCAACCGAAAAGAGAAACCTATATATAAAGGGGAATATCATTTGCAAATACAATTACAGAACCACGTTTATTTTCATTTCTAAACACATAAGCAAAATAAATAGTTTAACAACATTAACTAACCAGAGACTGCATATATTTCTCTTTTTATATTTAAATTTAAATCATTTTCAACATACGATTTGGATAGAGTTTAAGAACTCTGCCCAATTGGATAGAGTTCATGAACTCTTCCCAATTGGGCAGAGTTCATGAACTTTGCCGAATTCGACAGAGTTCATGTTAAACATCTTAGTACTAATCCACTCTATTTGTTTATGTTACAGTTTCCATATTAGGTTACTATGATTATACTATCTATGAGTAATAAGTATCATTATCTATGCTCTTTCTTAGTAATAGTAAGGTCAGCTTAGCTAACTTATGTACAGAGATTCTGGAAATAAGGTAGAGCTCATTTAAAAGAAGTTATACTAGTCTTCTTGTCTTTTTTATTGGACAGAGTTCATGAACTCTGCCCAATTGGACACAGTTGACGAACTCTGCCCAATTTTGGACAAAGTTCATGAACTCTGTCCAATTGGACACAGTTCATGAACTCTGTCCAATTGGACACAGTTCATTTACAGGGACAAATTCATTTTTTTTTTAATTAATATTTAATTCATTAATTAAAAAAAAACTAATTTTCGGCTTACCTATTTATATTTTCACTTCTTTGACCCAGCCGAACAGAACTCAGGCGAATTTAGACCCATCCAAACAAAACCCAGGCAAAATTGCAAAAACAAGCCCAAGCACTAAAAAAAACCAGAACCTACAATAACAATTAAACATTAATATAAGAAATTTAAAAACATAAATAAACAAAAACATTTACCTCTGCAGACAACCCCCTGACGACAGGTCCATAGCCACAATATCCCACTCTTATTCAAACGTCCACCGACGAAACGAAAAATAGAATGATCGTCCGCCACCAAGTGAACACTCCAACAACGAAGCTCCACCAACAGATGTCCAGCCGCACACTACACCGACAGACATCCAAACGCACACTCCACCAACAGGCGTCCAGATGTCCAAATGCGCAACAACGAACCAATGGCTATACGACTCCGTCGCCACCAGATGTGGATGGGAGAGGAAGAAGGTGGCAGACGCACACTCCACCAACAGACGTCCACACATCCAGACACGCAACGACCAACTGACGCTTATACAACTCTGCCACGACCAGAAGCAGAAAAGATGAGCAAAATGTGATGCAGAGGGTGGCGGAGAAGTGAAACGCAGAGAGCAAGGAAGTGGGTGGCGAAGTTCACCGACAGCTGGGTAGACGGACTAGTGGCTAGACGGGTGGGTGGACGGAGCAGTGGTGAGATGGGTGGCATGAAGACGAGGCCGACAGTGGGTCTCAACATGGGGTCCATGAAATCTTGCTGAAAATGACGAACAATGGCCGTGGTCGAGCTTTTATGCAGAATAATTATTCGGCCGAATAATTAGACAACATTGTGCATTTTTCCCATCCGGCTAAACCTCGCACACAAATTGAGGCCACTGTTAGGTCTAACAGTGGCCCGTTAAATGTTATTCGGCCGAATAAAGTATAACTTATTCGGCCGAATAACTAAATTATTCGGCCAAATAACTAAATTTATTCGGCCGAATAATTAAATTTATTCGGCCAAATAACTTCCACTATGTCTCTTCGACGCTGGATTCTCACCAAAGTGTAACCCACCTTCGAATTTCCACCCTCATGGACTCAACTCACAACTAGTCAATCCTAGCATATAATCCATAAATTTGTGTCTAACAAGAACATGTTCATGGCCATGCTACCATCGACCTTTAACCATATTGTAGCCATCTATTATTGATCATTAAAATATATATCTAAAACATATAATATATAATAATAATTTTATTCAATATTAAGTAGTAGTTTAAACATTTAATTCTTATATTACATGCACCATTAACAATATATATATAATTAATATTACATACAAAACATATAATACAATATACAATATATAATTACATACAAATCCTATAATATTAAAAAGAAAACATATATATAACATACAAAAGAAAACATATAATATATATTATATAACACAACAATAAATAATATAAACTTATATTATATAACACAAAAAATAATATATAATAATAAATTAACATATATTAAGTATACCCTAAGTAAACCCCTACGACAGTAGTACACTTGTAGTGGGATCCAATATTACCCAAGTTCATGAATGACCGAGCAGGTCATGAGTTTGAATTAATGAGTTAGATTACCAATCTGAACCAATCCAATTAGCGCCCCCGTGAAATTGATATTTGGATCCAACTATTTCTCTGTGTTATGTTCCTTGGTAGGACTTGAATTGAAAACAGAGACTCTGAGTTTCAGAAGATGTAGGGGCACACTCTGCAGGATTCTGATCTTTTCCATCTCACTCTTACTTGAACAAGCTAAGTTGGCATTCTGAAAACATTCATTGTGCTCATCATATGGATTCATAATTCCATTGTAGTGGTAGATAAGTTTAGATAACACCATCGAAAGGATGGATTTGTATGGCATTCATAGTAATGGCAGGTTCAACATCATGGATAGTTTGATTCAGTTTGAGGTAAGACATATTGTAGTTTTATATATGCGGGATGATTTTTCCAGGTGTTATCTTGATATATGGAGCAAAAGAGTGAGTCTGAAGTTGGAATTAGGGATGGTGAAGACATTTTTATGCCATCTTAGGGAAGCTGAGGAACAATTTGATAAGGGTGGGTATTCAATTATATTAATGGAGGTACCTGTTGGGCATGAGAAATCTTGGTTTACCAAAGGTACAGTTGAAAGGTATGCATAACTTTTTATATCTAGAGGTGGAGAAAATATTAATTGATTGATGTCAATTCCATGCATATGTTTTAGTTGGTAGATTGGATCTTTACCCATACAAGTGTTGAGTCCAATTCCTAGGTTTCATGATCCATTTTTAGTACATTTTTGGAGTGGAGAAAAGATTAATTGTTTTCAATTTAAAATTTTTCAAGTTTTGTCAAGATTTTATAGTTGGTAGGTGGGATCTACCCAAATGAATAATGAGTCAAATGTAGAGCGGCTTTTCTTATCTATTTTTAGTACACATTGTAGAAGAATTGATGTTACTTCATAATTTTACAATTTCGTTGATATTTTCATGGTTAGTGAGTTTGGATCTTCCCATTGTGCATTGGGTTAACGCTAGAGATTTATGATGCGTGTTCTCATTAAGTCTCTCGATGATGTTTTGAATTATATAGGTTTTTCTAGTTTGTGATCACTCCAGAGGTCCTTGAGTGGGTTAACACGATTGAAATTTAAATTGTACATATTGCATAATATATTAGTGCCCAATGCAGTGAGGCTCTAGCGGTGAACATTTAATTATTGTTCTGATCCTTTTCAATACATTGCCATACTTCTTTCATGTCATGTATTAAGCCATTTTTTGTGTGTTGCATGATACTAATAAGCCCCCAAATCTGGTGCAAGTGGACCAATAGAAGGTAGGCCCAACGTTATGTGATTTGTATAGAAGGCTTGTCCATTATGAAAACCATTTAGCGAAGATCCCCACCACCTCAAGAAGGTTAAAATATGATGATACATTCTAGGTCTAGGGGTATAAATAGAGTCTTCAGTGTAGACTCCTAATATGAACTAATATATTATAATGTTAAGGGTAAATAATAGACTACTTATATATATATATATATATATATATATATTAAGAATAAATAAAACAAAACACATAAATAAAAAATAAAACTAAAAAAAGAAACTTCATTTATGTCGTATTAGGATGAATGGAGTCTATGAAATTCCTCCTAATTACATCAATTCGCACATAATTTGATTTTTTTAGGAGGCCCAAATGATCCAACAGTTGGAAGCAATCCCTGCGCCACTCCGGGTATGCTCAATTTTTTTTCTCTTAATATATTTTTTCTTTTTTGGGTTTACAAAATATTTTATGAGAACATAAACCCTAAATCCTAGGGACTCTAGAAATAAGATCAAGTGTAGGATTCTTATTTTTGAGATTCGATACACCGGACAATTTGAGAGGGCATTGCAGAGGGTGTAGGGAAAGGTTTGGAATCCCAGGGAATTATAGTAACTCAACTAGATTTTCATGTTTAATAGAAAATGCAAGGCTTGAGAATTTTGTGTTGTTTTGATAGAAAATGAAGGGCCACCCCCACCAAGGATTTCTCTATGAGTATATGCCTCTCTATGTGAATGCTTAATTGAATAATTAAATAGTCCTGTCCGATCAGAATTCATGTGTAAAGATGATGAGATAGAGCTAGGAAAAAAGTTTGTATTTGTTAATAATTCCCTATCTTTGTGAATTCGTCATCGATTCATTCATCAGGGGTTCCCTCTAGTTCCCTATTGATAGCATATGCTTTGGGTTTGTTATCCCCCATTTTGTATGGATTTCTACTTTTGAATTTTTTCACAGCTCCAGCCGTGGGGTTGCATATCCATGGTTTGATGCCTTGGGTTCCTGATGATAGATATTTTCTTCATAGGGACGATGCCCTATATGATTTTTCATGGATATTATGGAGATAGTACCTATGGGGCTTCCATTTTTGTCAAGGGATTTTCTTTTTCTATGGAATAGTCCTCTTCCTTGGTGGTGTATTCAAGGAAAATATCATATGAATAATCTACTCAAAGGACTGACCGAAGACATTATTTAGAAGTAAAAATAATGAACTCAAGAATGTATTTGCTGCTAGTAAATGCCCAAACCTATAGAGTCATATTGATGTGCTCTATGTGAAGGTTATTAGGGCATCTAACTTGAAGATGGACATTTTGCTCAAAGTTTGACACTTCCGAGAGCATTGCAATTCATTCATGTAAAGGCATAAACATAAAGGTGGCAAATCCTCATTCAAAGAATATAATAAAGGGGTGATGTTTGAGTTTATACAAGTAGCAGAATGAAGGACAAAACCCTAGGTAATTTTAAGATTTGTTTAGGGGTGGAATGGCAACAAATCTGGGCATTTTTCTCGTCATGTTCTCTGTTTTCTACCTTGTGACTAAAATGCATGATATTAATATGAAATAAGTTCATGTAGCAACATATTGAAGTTCAGTTCCATTAAAGAGTGTAACTAAGCAATTGTAATTCAAATCTAGGTCATTTTTCTTCTCCTAAGGGATACTGCAGCACTGAAAGAGGAAACCATTTAAACATTTCTTTCTGGAAGGCGAATTGACAACACTATGTGAGCAACAATAGTTTCAAGTAACTAGTATGAAGTTGAATTGTCACCACAAGAATATATTTATGCAACAAAATTAGTGGCCCGTATGCTATCGTGCTTTATAGTTATTGTTTGTTTCCTATTATAGCTTCCAGGTTCTGTCCCCCAAATCGTAGTTGTGCTATCTATACAAACACATTCATATTGAAATCGAGATACATCAATTTTTTCATTTTGAAAAAGATAGATGGATGAAGGATTGGACTCCATCAAACTTATTTGAAGAGAACACACCTATAGAAATGATCTGTGCACATTTGTGGGGACCATTTGCACCAGATTAATTGATTCTGCATTTCAAAAAGTGACATCTAAAGCAAATACCTCAAATACTGACTCAATAGGCATTGGAATCTTCTTATCAAAATGGACCAAACCATGGTAGTTTAACAGAGGAAATGAACAAGCATTCGATTATGCATATTTAATTTCCTTTTGCAATGAAGCAACAACATCCTTTTTAGTTTTAATATTGTTGGATTTCACTTGTATACAAATATGGAAAATTATATCAGCATCAAAGGCATCGTCCATCAATGTATCTACACTTACAGTAAGTATGAATTGTTGGATATATGGATTGCTCTAGTTTGAAGAGATAAGTGGAAGCTAATTGTTGAAAGAGTTGACAAGATCAGGTCCTAGTTCCAATTTATGCACATAATCCAATAATTATGGAGATGGTTTGCAATAGTATGACCACATGAGATGCACAATTTGGGGAGCGAGATAAACGTATGCACCTTTAGTATGCAATAACTCCATTATTCACCACAACGACGAGGTATGCATATTTAATTGTTGAAAGATGAAGTGCATCAAAATAGTGGTTATTTTTACCATTTCATTATCTAGTGCTTCTTGAATTATGAATTGTGATTTAGTGTCCAAGATACTTGTAGCTTAACCATTCCTTCTGAAAATTCAGAAAAGTGAAGCTAATATTATGGCTAGAATCACCCTTCTGTTGTGCTAGTACATAGTTTATCTTACTCCAATGCTTTATTTTTTTACTGCAATTTTTTTGTCAAAATTTGTTGGTAGACAAAATTTTGTTATTTTCTCCTTGTTATATTAATATTGAAAACTTGATTCTTCTTGGAGATTATTCACAGATATGTTGTAGGTTCTTGACAAAGTCATGGTAGTGAAATTTCCATTGGGCTAAAAGTTGGAACCACAGATGTGGTTTTGCATGGTAATCATGTGTGTATCACTGGAAGGAAATTTTTTTGTGAAGCACTCCCCCTTTTGCCCCAAAATTTGTAGATGGAAGGTGGATCAACCACAAGCCTTGTGGCTAGTGATCGAATGAGGTTTCTCCAAATGTGAACTTGTAACCTCTTTGTAATACACTTGAAATAATCACTTCAAACCAATTGAGCTAACTCTAAATATGAGCTATATATATGCCCTAGATGCCCTAGATAAGTACACAATAGCTCTGGAAATTTTTCCCTATATGTCCTTGCTATCTTTAAAATCAGCTCTGAATATGAGCTCCAAAAAATGTGCCCAAATGCCCCTCATTGGACAAACATGATCAAGTCTGGAAATGAGGTTTGAATTTTGGAAGAGTGCCCAAATGCTCCTTATTGGACAAAAAATATAAGGTCTGGAAATGAGGTACAAATTTTGGAAGTGTTCCTCAGCTAAGAAAAAATAGCTCTGAAAATGAGCTCCAAACACTATTCCCTAGATGCCTTTATTGAAAAAAAGATAAAGTCTAGAAATGAGATCTGTGTTGACCTCCATTTTAGTAAACTTATAAATGCTTTCAAAGGATTGCAATTTGCCTCTCTATTTTAAACTTTTTAAAGTGACCATAACTCAAGTTTGCACCTAGTGTTATTCTATACCTAGGCCTTTTAACTAGCTTGAAGTAGACCTTAGGATCTTTGGTTATCTGCAAGTACTACAGATAACCAAAGATAAAAAATAATGAATCTCTAAGGAGGATGTCTTGCTTGAGGGAAATCAACATCCCCTAATGATACATCTCCTAATCATATGATGCCGGCAAGAAGAAAATCCTAATAGATGATTGGTTGGATGATCTGGGAAAGCAGGAAGATATGGTATTAGGTATGTCTCGCTATCTGGATGCAATTCCTTGTGCCCAAGCACTAGAGGAGGTATCCTGACTGCTGGTGCAGCATGAGCTATCCCCAATATATGAGGCAACATGTTAATAAAGGTATCGTATTTGAACCACCTAGTATCACATATTCAAGGACCACCTATTGGAGTATTAGCACTCTAATACTGAGTCCAAATTTAATAAAGTGACTTTAATTTGAAAGTGGCAAAATATTATGTTGTTTATGAAGTTATAAACTTGGGAAAAAATATTGCAATATATGAGATACCTGTGAGGAAATTTGTTACATAGAAATGTAGCCACCATACCCAGAAATAAAACACGATGTAGAAAAGAACTCTAACTCAGAAGCATGCCAAAAAACTGCCATAGACCTAACTGCAGAATCATACCCAAGAAATGAAGAAACATCCTTTGATGTGTTTGACAAAATTCCTAAAATAATTGTTTTTGTGGAATGCAATAATTTCAGGATATGCATGGATTGGCGATGTTTAGGCAAATGCAAGTGGTGAGATTAATGCCCAATACTTGCATGATCACCAACATTCTCCCTACTTCTGCACACTTAGTGTCTCTACAATAGGGTAAGTAAATCCATGGTTATGTTATTAAAAGTGGGCTTGAGTCTAGTGCATATGTTGTGAGCTATTTGTTGAATATGTATGCAAAATATGCGGTTGTAGAGGATTATTTTTTCCAAGTATTTGATGAAATTCCATTGAGATATTTGGTTATGTGGAATGCGATAATTTAAGGATATGCATAGAATGGGAAGTCAAAGGAAACATTGGAACTTGTTGAGCAAATAAATCAGTCATGTATGATGCCAATTTTTGCTATTTTTCATTAGTGTTTTCTCAGCATCTGCTTAATTAGCATGTTTAGAAAAGGGAAAAGAGATATATGATAAATTGATTATGAGTGGATTTGAATTGTATGTTATAGTGAAGAGTTCCTTTGTAATATTGCAAGCCAAAGGAATCCCAGGAAGGTGAACCCAAAGAGGGACAGTGTCCAAACGTTCCTTGCTAACATCGAAAAGCGGATGCCAGGGATCGAGTAAAACAGGGCAGTGATCCCAGTTCCAGTTACGTTTAAGTACCCAATGCACATGTTTAGCCCCAAGGAAATTAAAGGCAAACCAATTCTTAGTAAGCTCAACCATTTCAAGAACGTATCCCAGCTGAGCCTTCCAGTGATCCTCCACCCACCCCACAATAGTCCGAAGAGCAAACGATTGACCTAAAGCCTTCCCAACAAAATTCAGATCTGTCATCTGAATAACCTGATTCCACTCAATGTCTTCCCAAAGGGCATAATTGTATTCAAATCATCAAGATTTAACCTAGCGTTTACGCCTTCACTTGCCCAGATTCGTCGAATCCCTTTAGGTACCTCCTCCACAATTGTTTGAGCTCGATCCATATCCCACCTTGGGTCTCGCAAAACCTCTTTGTTCATGTCCTCCTACAGGGCTGGAGCCATAGCTCGCCACGTGAGTCCCATAGTGTCCTTCATACCCCCAAGAGTTCAACAGTCCACCTAAATCACTTACAAAATATGCCTGCAGCACCCCCAACACTACCACGTCACCAAGCACACCACTGCGCCCTTCACAATCCTAAGCCGAGTAAGAATAATTCATGGGAGGCTCCTCAAACCCTTCTGGTAAGGGAAAAACATCATAAACAATCTCATCCGTCGTCGTTAAAATCATAGCAGGCGATGGTGAGGACTCCATAAAAATGGACGGAGAAAACTTGGAACCAGGGAGAGAAGAGTCATAAAAACCTGGAGAAGACCCTCGTCCCCGTTTAGGTCCCAAACCATCCACCTCAATCCAAACCTTGCCAACTGTCACCCATATCTCCTCACTGTCGAAGTGGTCACCAGTGTAGTCTACCTGTTCCTTGTCTGCCATGGTCCAAGGTTAAAATAAAATTCCACAAAGATCCACTTTAACTGGCTACCTATCGTCGCACTGTGCCCTGCCAACCGTCACTAAAACTGAGCCTAACCACCGCCTTCAGCACCATAGTCGTCGATCCACCGTGAACAAGAATAAAACAAAACCCTGTCTGTGCTATCCAACCAGGATCGAAACCTGCAAACCACCGATGATGCTGACCAGTGTTAGGATCACTGTCAGAGGCCACAGGCCTCCTGCCTACGGCCAGATCTAGGCTAACCCTATCCTGCTCGCATCTCAAAGCCACCGGCTAATCCTATCCCCCTTGAGTGGCTCGAGACCTATTAAATCATATATTATATATAATATATTAATATTAATAAATAAATAAAATAAAAAACAAAAACAAAATCAACAAAAAAAACATAATGAAACGTTGAAAAATTTGCAGACTTTGGAGGGAAGGCCTGGACATGAGAGGCCATGGAGCGAGGGTTTGTAATGGCACAAGACATGAGATCTCGATTGTCTCCTGTAAGTCTTCCTTCCACCTTGGTGCCCTATTATTTTCAGTTTACTCCGCATCATAGAAAATAGTTCCATCATCTTGAACATTTGAATATGTTCTTCCATGGGATTCTAATCATGCGGGTAAGACTTGATCGATACTTGCTTTTATGGTGGGTCTACATCTTGATCTCCAGTTCGATATTAAACCATCGCTTATCCATTGGAGGATTGGTATTCATCATATTTATCTATTTTGGGGGTTTTGAAACATTAAATTGAGATTCTCCCCTACATTTAGAGCTCTCTCTGTCTCAGAGTTCCCTATTAAGGAACCCATCTCAAGAGAGCCAGCTATGGATACCTTGCAAAAGCCAACAGTGGATATTTGCAAGTGTTTGGGTTATTGATTACGCCTCCTCTGCTATCTATTGCAGAGCATGGTCAATATTGGAAAGCACCATCAAAATGAAGAATCTTTTGGATGGAAAAGTTACTATGGTCCATTTGGGGGGAAATCAGTTTTCGAGTTTCTAATCTAGTGAATCTAGTGAGGTAATTTTCAGTTCTGTCGAACCACATTTTTTCTACACATTCGCAGTGGTGTTTTTTTATGTACATTGCATAATTCATATGCTTAACATAATGTTCATTTACAAATGTTCGAGTGTAGGAGGAATATCTATGGATTCCCTAAATACAAAGTGTTTCCTCTGGAGAGGAAGGAAGCCCTCTTCTACCCAAGCAGGAGGAAACAACTAAGGGAGAATTGTTCTTGAATAGAGAGAATCCATGGGATGGACCATGGACTAACTCTTGATCATCCATGGCAATGTTGTGGGGTTTCTTGTATCTTGATCTCAGTGGAATTCAAGCCTTCTTTCTTTACTTGGCAAGAATGATGAATTTTGCATCAGCGATCTTGAAGTCTGTAAGTGAATTTCCTCATGTGGCTTGGCATGGTTTGACGTGAATTATATTTTATTAGTAATAGAAAACGCTTAATTTGACCCCCTTGAGATAATCTTCTTCAATCTTTACAGCAATGATTAAATTTGTTATAATTCTATCTTTTCCTTCAAATTATAGAACATGTATTTGTCAACATCTTAGATCTATGGAAACCTGAGAGAATCCATTGTGTAAATTATTGAATATGACTCTGTTTGGAATTATTTTTAATTATTCTCAATTAGGCACAAATTCCTTTCTATTGATGAAAAAGAACAAGAAGGTGACCCCTCTAGTAAAATTTCTTCAGTAGTTGAAATTAAGTCATCTTTTAATTATTTTCTTCAAGTTTTAGAACCTATATTAGGATGTATTTACAACCAATGAGTAATTTGAACATGAGGAGATAAGTTTCTCTATTTTTTATAGCAATGATTAAATTTAATCACAACAATGTTGAATTTAATCATTCTTTGTAATTTCCTCCAAATTTTAGAAGTATATTAGTCTAAAATTTAGATCTATTGAAGCCTGGGAGGATGCACTATTTTAATTAAGAAATATGACTTAAGATTTGGAATTGTTGTAAACTGACGCCAATTTGATGAAAACTCCTTTTTATTGGTAAAAGGAATGGGTAAGATGGTCACTCCTCTGATGAAAATCTGTCTACAGCTAGATTGACATCAACAGAAGCAATAGTTGGCCTCAACATTGACAAAGCAGTCTTCCAACTGTCATCAACATCAGGTTTCTAACACCAACAAAATGGAACCATCATGATAGAGAGAGGCATAAGTTGTTGATGTGATAAGAAATTGGTTCAATGAGAGGCTCTGCTTATAAATACCCAATATCTGTGGCATGGAGGAATCTATGAATACAACAATGAATGAGGATGATTTTATCATGCAATTAGGGATCATCGTTTTCATCCTAGATTGTATAGAATCCAACAACCTGATCTGATCAACACTTTCACCAATTGCGATATAATTCTATGACAAGTTTATGTTGGGTTCAAATATCAGTTGACAATTATCAAGTCTTGTATCCTAGAGTCATAGATCTACCATCATTCGACCGTGTTAGCACCCCTCATGCTAAATTGATCATACAGTGATCATCACAACCCTTCTTTAATAAAGTTAGAAGTCATAGTTTTAGTTGTTAGAGAGGCTTGAATGTATTACTCAATCCCTCTACTTAAATAAACCCTGAGAAAGCTATAAAATCAGGAAAGAGATCCCCATAATTTATGTAGTGTATTTAGAGATCCCCATAATGGAAACAAGATGTTAATATTATAGCCAAAAACCACATTTAGGAATTAAATTTGAGAGGCTGTAGAAGTCTACAACACTAATTAGTTGTGACAAAAGTCTACATCACTGATTAGTTGCTGGAAATATATACTCAATGTATGCTCCAGTTCAGTCCATTTTGTATAGTGAGCTAACTTTGTTTTGTCAAAAAGGGTTCCTCCATTGACATACTCCATCACAAAATATATTTTGTTTTTTCTAGCCATGGCTTTGTAGAGCTTAATGATGTTTGGATACTTCACTGCTCTCATAATCGAGATTTTTCCCAGTCTATAGCTTTCCCAACATAAGCATTGAAGAGGCATTGTGGGATTCCTAGTGTGGGCCATATATAAGGGAAATATGTTACTATATCTTGTAAATTACCATGAGGGAATATAAAATTTCTTTACACATTAACAAACATAAAAGCGGCTGTGAGGGATGGAATCAAATGTTGACTTGATACCCACTACAGGTTCTTCTACAATCACTATTTTACAAAAATCCTTCAACTGTGAAAATTGGTTGATTTCATCATCATCATCATTTCCTATGTGAGGGTGTATTTCATTGGCTTTAGGATCAAATTCCAGTTCTTTTGGAGTAGATCTTGGTTCATGTATATGAAGTTATTCCAAATCAGGTCCTTTTATGGAATATATGCATGTTGAATCACTAGTTGTCCAATGCCATCTGTTATTAATTGGATTAACATTTGTTGAATCATCAGGAGTATTTAGTCCATGTGTTGGAATCATCTGACTTCCAATTCTTTCCAAACCCATTGTAGGAATCATGTTGCCTGTACCTATGGAAATACTTTGATGGGACTGGAATACATTATTTAAAGGTCTTGGGAGAGAAGACATATTGTAACCAGAAATAGGGAAAGGATTTTTTCTGAGGCCAGGCGTAGGCATCATTTTGCTTGAGTTATTATCATGTTTCCTGTACCTGTGGAAATATTTTGCTTGATTTATTTTCAATGCAATGGGGGATAAACAATAATAGCATCGTATAGGCCCATTTAAGGGCTCAACATGTCACTTACAAGGAAATGAACCTGGGTGGGGAGGGTAACATTCATTCCTCCCACCCACCCACGCTACATCCACTAGACAACTATAGTTCAAGAGGTAGTTCCTCTTTTTCTTTTTAAAAATGCTTGCTAAAATTCTTGACAAGTTTTGGTAAAATATTCATAAATTTGAGCTGAGAAATATAATTGAGATGAAACTAAAGGGTTTTTGAATAATAATTCGATATATTTTCTTTCAAAATTTCAATTTCAGATTTGCTTCAGAAATAAAGATTTACTGAATGCGAGGTGAGCTTCATTTGAGTATAAAATCCTCACTTTTAAGCCTCTTCTTTTAGAAGGATTTAAGGTTATAAAGAATAATTTAAGAGAAAAGGGCATAATTTCTTGAGATTGAAGGCCCAAGATATAAAACTAATATTAGAAAACATTATTGTCTTAGTAGATAAATGTATTGCTTAGTTTGAACAATGTTGATTGAGGAAAAAGTCGAAATCATTGCTAATAATCATGCATAGGGAGGAAAGGAAATATTTCAACCAGATGAATATAAATACTTTGATATTCTATTTGGTGAATCTCATCTTCCCATTCAAGAATCCTCTACACTATTTGTTACTCAGAAACAAGAGTTGTATTCCTCTTCACCTAGAGTTCTTGATGGTAGAACTTTGCTTCATGTACTTGATTCCCTAAGACGAGTGAATCTTGATTCCATTGATGATTTGAAGGCATGAATTTACCA
Organism: Larix kaempferi; assembly: GCA_027924585.1. Lineage (NCBI taxonomy): Eukaryota > Viridiplantae > Streptophyta > Pinopsida > Pinales > Pinaceae > Larix > Larix kaempferi. Next base: position 8,584,492 of record BSBM01000209.1, read on the forward strand.
TGGAATTGCTATTTTTTAGGCATGAAAGGAAAAGGTTGAGATGGAAATGTCGAAAGGAAAAGACCAACAATGAGTCATGTTTTGATGTGTGGCAATAAATCAGAGGTTTGTATTGATAGTTGGGAATGGAAGTAGGAAGTGAAATATCAATCTTTATGCTCGATGGACCAATCGAAGCATGGTTTTGTTGGCACTTATATCACCAACTTTTGTATTTAATTAGGCTCAATAAAAAATTCTTGTCAACATGAAAATAATTCTTGTACATCTTTTCAGATCTAATGTCCATTAATTTTAAAATAATATGTTGAAAAGGTCCAGGGACATTACTACATACTGAATCTTGTTTTAAATGGAACCATCCTCCAATTAAAGTAACAAAATAAAATATTTTCCAATGGCTAAATGCTATCCAATGTGGCATAAATGTGAGACGCTCCAATGGTTAATGTTTCCAAACAAAATGGAGAAGTGAGCTTATTCCAATCCCTTAAAGGTCCCTTGTAAAGCAATGCAAACATTAAAGAAGGAAACAATAGACGCCCTCCTCCATGAGTACTTTATAATAAAAGCTTATTCACAATTTTTACAAAGGACCAACGCTAACCTCAGGGGAAGTGTTGTAGTTTCCATACTGTAAAGTCTTTCTAAGATAAAGCTACAACACAGATTTAAAGGTAAGTTTTGAGATTTCCAAACTTGTGATGGATTGAGGATGGATTAGGCACTAAAACCAGCAACGAACCTTCCTTCATGTGTTGAGTTTGTTTATTTCGAGATCTGTTCTAGGGATGAGATAGAAGCACTTTTCCTCAAAAGTGACAACTAGGCCATCCCCTTGACCACAACTACCTCATGCTTCTTTATCCATGGATGGGTCCCTTCATACTGAAGAATATGATGATTTATAGGTTGGTAGTTTGATACAGAAAAATTGCCACATAACTTCAAGGTTCGGGCAGCTCTTTCAAGGCTAGCATCCTCCTCCTGGAGATTGGGTGCACCATGATAGTGGTTCCTACAAGTTTGGAGCCTCTAGACTTTAATAAAATAAGGTAACATCCAAACCTTCTTGACATTCACATCCTTTCTTCCAGCTTAATTGTTATGGTATCACCCTAGAACCTAGAGAGAATACAACTCGTTTCCTTGTGTTACATGGTCTGCAATACACTAGTTCATTGTCTAACAAAAACAACTCTCACCTATGTTATCATAAATGTGAAATCGACCCATAATCATTGTAAAATTGAGGTGCACTGGAGGTTGAGAAAATATTAGGTCCGCAATTTGCTCTAAAATTGCAAACAAGTTTTTTATGGATTCCTTGTGATAGATGAGGCTACTACAAGGTAATAACAAGTTTTGTTTTTGTTACTATGCCGATTTTTTGCTGAGTTCTCAGTTGACTTGTACAACATACCTTTCTCTTTATCTGATGTGGTTTTGGCTGTGCACCGCTTTCTCAATATCAACCTTATGTGGTGTAGGAATGACTGGGGCTATTGCTGCTAAACTTGGGTCTAAGCCTTAAGGCCACCTTTTCCTGCTCCCAGCTATCCAAATTGGAAACTTTATCTAGTAGTAGGAGTGGCTCATGAGGATAAGCACCTGCCCTCACAGCCTGCCTCTTTGAGGGATATAATCCCTTAGGATCATACTTCCATACAAAACTTGTAGAGAGATAAAGGGTGGCCATATTAATATTGTAGAGATATTTGTAGACCATATTAATCTTGTAGAGAGATTAATCCCCTTAGAGGGTGTATGGTGAGGTTGATTCCATAAGAACCCAACTGGCACAAAAAAGAGTTAATAACCCAAGAAAAATTTCAAGTTAAGAAGGAAGAGGTTGTATTTCAGATCTATCCCCAAATACTACTGACATCACCCCAGCATTTCCTACTACAACATGCTCTTGGCAATAATTACAAGTTATTTGTAGACCAACTTTAGGCCCTGTTGACACTTCTAGGCAATATCTTAGTGAATACCATGAAGAGAGGAAGAGGTCACAGCTGACCTTTACCCAAAGTATAGACCTAGAAGTTAAAAAATCAATATGTTCATTTGGGTGACATCCCAAGTTAAAAACAATGTAAAAATGTCAATGAAGGTTTGTTTGATTTTAATTCTATCAGTAGGCATTCTACAAATGTACAATTTTTTGGAAATGTGTGTGATGAGTGGATTCAACACTCATCAAATATTTATAAATCCCAGCAAATTTCAGGTCTAAGAAAAGATAATGCTGCATTGCAGAGGATTCAACAATTGGAACAAATAGTCTTCAAAGACATCAATCATGGGATGGATCCTCGTTACTTGGCATCAATAGGTCTTCCCCAAGGATGAAACTATAGCAGATCCACGTTCCAACAGGATGGTTGACTCAGCAAATGACTTTTCCTCCAGTGAAGCTACAGGAAAAGCTCCAAAATAAGGATTTGTCTTACTTGGGTACCCAAAAACACAGATACTCTACCCCAAATTTGCTTATTTCTTCTACAGGAATTCACCTCTCTTGCTACCCAAGTAAAAAAATACAAGTCTTTGACAAGCTGCCTTAGAAAAGTTCTTAGGGTTGAAGCTACAGGAAATCCACTGCATAGGCTGATCAGAAAATGCCCTTTAACTGTAAAGGTGGCCTTTGACCCCTGATCAGAAAATGCCCTTTTACTAATGCCTTTGCGATTAATACAACATTTGCATCATTTGAAATAAATTTTTTGAAGAAAACAAACCCATTAGGTCATTTGTGAACGAAGATAAACTTTTTTGAATTGATGGATAACTAGTCAATTACCAGTATTTTTCCAAAATCTGAGAGCAGAAAGTCTTATATGCTCTTTAGGAATCACATTTCACTATTGTCAATAGCAGTTGTTTGTGATCTCACTCCATAGGATAGACTTTCACTTTCATAGTAGTGTCTATTTTTCATTATAATGCCATTGTAATTTGTGCTTGTAGTTCATGTATTATTATATAATTGTTTCCTTTAGGTTTCTATTAATCTTGTCAAGGGGGGAGTTATAATAATTTCCAAGATTTGTGAATTATAAAAGGCATTCATTATATAAAATTTCAGTAGCAGTTATGAAATCCCACTTGCAAGCTGCAATATTTAGCCAAATATTAGCTTGATTTTATAAAATATGATAATAGAAAATAATATAAGGTGATCAAGAAGGTTAAAAACCCCTAATGCCTGGCCACTAAAACATATAAGCCTACGACATTCATTTCTCAAGCAAATGGTAGAAATAAAAGCATAATAAGTACCTGAACTAGTGATATTGTTCCATTATAAAAAAACAAACCTGTATATAAAAGTGATGCTGCATACATTTACATACCTAAAGATATTTTGGGAAGATGACTATTGAAAATTGGTAATTTCTATGAATAAGATTTTTTTGGTTGTTGTGTTGATTATAGAATAACTTTGTCTTGTTGTGGGTTGCTCATAGAATCTTCCTTTATTTGCAGGTGGACAATCTTCTTTAGCATATTATTGTGCATATTTTGTTTCATATTCAGATGGTTCATGTACATACACAAATAGTGCACGATCACCTGACCATATGTTGGGAGAAATGCGTGGAGCTGATTCAAGGTGAGTTGTCAAGCTGGTCCAGCTTTAATGTTTTTGGTCTTCTGTGTATGTTAAAAATTAATGATGATCAGCTTTACCTGAGGGTGTTGTTCAAACTATAATTTAATTTAATTAATGCAGATAGTATCTTAATTTGCTATGTTCTCTATGTAGTATGTGCTTTAAGATAGAGACTAGGTAGTACTTAAGCTGTTTACAATCAGGCCCCAAATGCAATTGCATAGGTGATTCTGAAGAGTATGGCCATTTTTTAAATACAATGATAGTATTTATCTCATTATATGTATATATATATAAATTTTGAATGTCAAAATCCTTCAATTTATTTAAAATTATAATTATTAGAGCCTTACTTTTGATTCATTATGAAAGATAATTTTCATTTTTTCGAATAGGTCATTTACTCTTGCTACACCAGATAGTTGTTCTTATAGTTTATTTATGGCATGGTATTCGAGGTGTATGTCCTGATCATTAGTTTGAAGTAGCTTTGTACGAGGGACTTTAACACAAGGCAATGGATGTTATTAGCATCGTTGTCAAAACAAAACATTGGAGGTACAATGCAAGCAAATATTTTTCTTACTGGATCATCATTATTTAGTTTTGATGGTAAATGTAACTTATTAGCCACCTTTTCCTTGATTTTGGTTCCATAGACAAAAAGCACTGGCAAGGTCATTGCAAATTTTTTTTGAAATTTAAATTGCTCTTGCTGTCAACGTTGTTCTCATAACAAGTATTGCTTTTTTAACAATTTTAACAATGGGTATACTTTTTGGGAAGCCTCTTGTCAACTTGAACCGAATGGGTAGATTAGATGTCTTTTCTAGGGAAATTTGATATCCTTCTTGTTCAAACCTTGTAACTTGGAGAACTTCTTAACTACACAACTACTTCATCTTCAAAGTGCCAAAATTTTTGCTCCCCTACTATAGAAATATTTTCCATACAGAACCTAATGACAAGAAAATTAAATCGGACCAAAAGTTGAATAGAAATCATTTGATGCCAGGATGTGAAGGAATTCTAGTATGCCATTCTTCTTTAAGGATTTCCATACCAAGCAGAGCCAAATTCCTGGTTGATTCTAGATCAAACAGAGTGAACTCTCCTTTATGTTGAGACAACCAGAACTTATAATAACCCATAGGCAAAGGATAACAGGTCCATGGGGTGTACAAGAGAGGCATCCAGAGAGAAGCAGAGGTAGAGGCATAGATCCTTCCAGACACAAGACTGCACATATCACCATCTCTAAATAGTGAAGAGAAATATCAGAGGATCAAGTAGAGAGAGAAAAATAATGAGTTCTTCCCTGCCATTATATTGATTATATGGCAATGAACATATAAGCCATGTTTGGAAAAAATTTAAAACAATAGAACAAAAAAAAATAGTAGGAAATGGTTCAACTCTTAAGTAGTTTCATCTGCCTTGGGTGGCGTTGATGCATGTCCTTTTGGTTGCCTTGCAATTTGGAAAGGGAATCTAAAGAGTACATAAGGAGACTGAGAGATAATATATGGAGATATGCACATATCAAAGGCAGTGAGAACTCCCTTAGATATTGTGATAAATTAAAGACCTGCAACCCTCAGATATTTTTGCATTTATTGTGTTATTGCTTCAATATGATTCCTGTTGTCTATATTCAATTCTTCATCAGCATCATCCCTTATTGCCTATGTGCAATGCGAGTTGGGTTTCGTTGGATTCAGAAGACTGTTGGATTTGATAGCTTCATATTGTATGGTCAGTACAACTCTCTTATAAACTACCGATTTTTGCTAGGTTGTCCATTTATCAGGGGATCCCATCTAAATCCAGGTTGAGTAAGAGTGGCATCTCTAATGGCCTCTACCAATATGTCACCAGACAAAGACCATCAAGCATATTTTCTAGGAGTGCTGATTCTCCAATCCGTGTTGGAGATTCTTCAAGGATCAATACAGAACTTTGTTTCAGAGCAGGATACATTGGCATGCAACTTTGTTTGGGGATGGTAATTTTCTTGTGAGGGAGTCCTCCCCTGGCCTATGCCATTGTGTATAGATTTTGGTTTTTTTGTGCTTTGGAAGCTCAGGTGTAAGTTCGTCTTTGATCAAGATATAAGTTCTTTGTCTGCCTTCGTTTCATTGCGAAAAGATGAGGTATGTCACCAACCATTGGCAAAATGTTCATTGTTGATCAATGATGTCAAATCTTTGGTTCCTGCTGAATATTCTAATCTTATTGTTGTTTTAGTTATTCTCAAGAAGAGGTTATGAGTCTAATTGTATATACACTTCCACATTTTGCAGTTTTTAATTTTAAAACTTTCCAACCAAAAAATACATTGAAATGTTTTTTTTTTTTTTTTTTTAGGGTTGGCACAACTTTTTCCTACAATGGCTATGAACATTCATAACCAGGTCTTCGACAATTGAAGATCATAAATAACAATTCAAACTGTTCCTACACCTCTCCCATCTCCATTTATCCCAGTTTTGTGTAGTGACAGATAACACATACAATCAAAATTACTAGATTTGACTAGAAGCATACCCACACCCACACCCAAATCAGATTGGAAACAAAAAGTCACCAATCCATATCAGATTCATGAAATTTCACCAGATTTTTAAGCAGATCCATTTTGCCAGTTTAGGATCTGTTTCCAATTTTCATGGGTGTGATTTGGATTATAGGATTCAATAGGAATTGGATCCTAAGGTTGAGAACCATTTCTATCTATAGGAAAGATTCCACTAGAAATAACTTTTAAATTAGGGAAAAACTAGTTGTGGAAACATATGCGATTTTTACACTTCATGTAATTATTTATGGTCTAGAATTTACTAGTTCAAGTTTTTGTCCTTTCAAGTTAATATGGACATCCAAATTCCCTAAGGTCGGGAACCATTTCTATCCGCAGGAAAGATTCCACTGGAAATAAATTTTAAATCAGGGAAAAACTAGTTGTGGAAACATATGCCATTTTTACACTTCATGTAATTATTTATGGTCTAGAATTTACTAGTTCAAATTTTTGTCCTTTCAAGTTTAGATGGACATCCAAATATGATTGAAACTATCTGAAGGTTGTGTAATATGTTCATGGAACCTGAGAGAAACATGCACCTGTGCTCATTTTACAAGGGATGGTGGCTTGGCCCACATTGGAGGAAGATGAGTTTGGGACACCATTTGCTCATCCTTTGCTTCTATATAAACTGAAATTCTCCTTTCCATGGCATCATCCACCATTATCATCAAGTTACTTATGAATTTTCAGTCAAATTCAGATATCTTGGCATGACTCTAGATGACTAAGAAAATGACTAAATTCACATATATACAACTATTAGTAGCTAATTTCCAGTATATTATAGCATGACTAACATTTAGTCATATTTAGCTTAGTCATTAATATGTTATCATCTAGTAGTTTATTTAGTCCTATATTTGGTCATTAATTGTGACAATCAATGACTAAATCAGTGAGTATCAATGACTAAATCAATGACTAAATCAATGACTAAATCAGTGACTATCAATGACTAAATCAATGACTAATAAGTCAACCAATTAATGACTAGTGAAATACGACTAGAGATAAGATAGTGGAAATCATATACCAGTAGTCACTGACTCAAAAATAGTCGTTTATAGTCGAATTTTAGTAATTTTTTTAGTCATTAATTTCTCATTTTGTAATAGTGCTTCCAGCTGAAAGTGACTTAATGATTGATATCGATGTAACTATCAAAATAGGTCCTATGGAGTTGTATGAGAGTCATTTTGTGTCATCCTAGGTATATGGTGAGGGGAATATGGAAAAAATTTCAAAAACTATTCCCATCCAAATCCCCAAGATTCTAGGTGTTATTGAAAATGTCTTTATGAATGTTGAATGTTCTCCCAATGAGATAGAAACCTATACATCAATTTTTAAGGTGTATAGAGATAGTTTCACTTGGTCCTACGACAAAATGCTAGGATTCAACCCATTGATTGTTGAACATGAGATCAATACTTATCCACATGTCAAGCTTGCTTGACAGAAGCTAAGACCAATCAATCCTAGAAAGTTTGCGGTTGTTAAAGTAGAAGTAGAGAAGTTGCTCCATGCGAATTTTATTTATCATGTTCCTTTGACTAAATGGATGTACAACTTGCTACCCATTGATAAAAAACAGAGAAGCATTGTGGTGTGCAATGATTTTTGAGATATTAATATAGATTATCCTAAGGATAATTATCCTACCCTGTCCATTGATCACATTATTGTTGATTGCATTGGTAATGCGATTTTTTCATTTATGGATGGATTTTCCGGATAGAATCGAATTCAGATCTGTCAAAAATATCATCATAAAATTGCCTTTGTATGCCCTTGGTGGACCTTCGAATATAGGAAGATACATTTTGGCTTAAAAAAAGTTGGAGCAATATTTCAATTTGCTATGGATTATGCCTTCCATGACATTAAGAAAATTGTTGAAGTATATTTGGATGATTTGATGGTTAAATTAGGGAAGAGAGTGGATCACCCTAAATAGTTTTGAGTTATATTTGATAGGTGTAGAAATTATAGGATTCATTTGAATCCTCATAAGTGTATTTTCTGTGTCGAATCGGGTATAATACTATCTTTTAGTGTATCAAAGTAAAGATGGCATTATGGTGGACCCATTTAAGGTCGAGGAAATAGTTCAGTTGCCTCCCACACACAATTTACACCAGTTACAAATATTTCAAGGAAATCTAATTTCTTGCAAATATTCATACAAAACTATGTTGAAATCACAAATGGTTTCATGTGATTTCTAAGGAAAGGAGTCCCAATTGTATGGTATGACAGTTCTGAGAAGTCTTTTGATGCATTGAAAAAGGCTATAATGTTTGCCCCACTTCCAAGTCCCCTAGATTATATAAAATATTTCCTTTTATACATAGCAACATTAGAATCTACTATAGGAATGGTTTTGGTTCAAGAGGATGATTTCCACCAGGAATATGTCATATACTACTCAAGCAAGAATTTAGAAGGTCTTATGTTAAGGTATTCTCACATTGAGAAACTAGCACCAGCTGTTGTGCATGATGTACAATGACTTCGACACTATGTTTTACTTAGCTGAACTATTGTTATAGGAGATGTCAATCCCTTTCATCATATTTTATCTCGATGTATTATCGAAGGAAAATATAATAAGTGGATTGTTATTTTTTTGGTGTTTTATGTAGGATTTGCATTCTCTAAATCAAAAAGGTCCTTGGAATTCTCCGAGCTAATGTCAAAATTACCCTAAGAGGATGAGGGATCGGTATAAAGTGAGTCAATACATGACAAACATATACTCCTCATCAGCTTGGATCACCCTTAGTATGGGAATATTTTAATTTATCTACAAACCTAGAGGGTTTCCACCTTAGTCCTCTAATGAAGAAAGGCATAAAATTCATCATCAATCTCGAAATTTAATGGTGTCCACAGTTATTTAGAGGACACCATAATCAACAAGGATATCCATGAAAATTCCATAGAATGTAGTGAAAACATATTTTTTCAAAGGCCAGATTGGTGTGTTTGTTAAATAGAACCACATCGAGCTGATGGTGCAGATGTATTAATATGATGCATTGATATATTTGGTGAAAAATTAAATTATATTTTCATTAATTATCTTAGTCGTGTTTCTAACAATCTAGAAATCATATGTTACACAGTGCTCCAGGTGTCTATCAACATTGATGCATTAGTATATATTACCACACTCCTAATGGTGCTTATGGTTTGTTAACCACACCAGAAAGCAATGTTGTGAAAATGTTTTATTAACTTATGGTGGTGTGTTATTAAAACTATAGTCCACCATCCAAGTGGTTAACTATAGTTTAATAATGCATCTCTATAGTTGGACCTTGTAAATATTTTAGGGACCACTGCCTTGGGCAATGCAAGCAGAACATCTCAAACATATCGCATAGAATTTTTAAATTTTTTTGTTAAAATGTGCAAATTTAAGGTGAATTCAAATTTTAATCTACTAAAAGTTTAAATTATAAGTTTCCAAGAAGGCATGTTTTCCACATAGACAGAAAAACAAATTTTCCCACCTTTTGGAAAAATTCAAAAGTCATGTAGGAAGCAACATATGAGAAAAATCGAATCATAGAGAGTACCAATTGTAGGGGTCAACTGTAGCATCGCGGCTTAAGTTGATCTACAACACTGAAGGATGGTAAAAATAGTTTCTTCGCCATGTATATATTTTTTTTAATTTACCATGTCGTGGTGCACCTAACAATTAGATGCACCAATACATTTATGTGACATAAAGCCACCGCAAATGAATATAGAAAATAAAATGTTTTCATCCGACAATTTTTAATTTCACCGTAATCCAATGCATGCTATTATGAGATGACCCAGTTCATTTAGGATATATAAACACACTGTCATTGAATATAAAAATATTAAAAATATTTTTCTATCTAGTTTTTTTCCAAGGTTACCCTACTTCGGTACTCCAAGTTACATGATGCACCCATGTGTTGTGAAGATAAAAACACATTCTTAATGAATATAACAATATAAAAAATAGTTTTTCATTTGGAAATTTTTTTAATGTTACCCTACATCTTTGCGTAATATTAGACAATGCATTGGTGCATTGCAGGGATATAAATGCACCATTAGTGAATATAAAACTATAAGAAATTGTTTTCTGTCTAGCATTTTTTTTAATTTCCTTTTGCTTCAGTGCTCCCAATTACACAACCAACTAGTGTTGTTCAAATATCTAAATTCCATGTTAATGGAACTAAAACAATAAAAACAATTATATGCAACATTTCTTTTTAAATTTTTCCGAATGTTAGTGCACCAAATTAAACGATGCATCAGTGCATTATATTAAATAGAATCCACCGTAATTATTTTTCCTTTTTTTTATGTACTTTTCCAGGAAGGGGTGTTCAATTTTGGATGAAAGTGGTGCATGAATTACGTGGATGCACTAGTGCATAAATTATGTGGACACACAAGTGCATTCGCTTATTTTAAATGCATCAGTTATTCTTGGCGATAGAAATAGAAAATAAGTATTGTTTCTCCCCAATGAACGAAGATTTTTAATATCAACGTGTTTTTTTTTTCCACACTGTTGTATTTATACTAAGGACACATGAGTGGATTTGGTATGTATAAAAGCACCATATAAAAATATTGGGAAAAACCTTCAACTGCTCACCTCCGCTACAAACCTCTTCCATAATAAGATATTTGTGCTCTTTAGAGGACCATCTGCAAAAACCTCTACTAGAGGGTGTTTTCCTTATAGTGATGGAAACCTAGTTTCCATCCTTAGGTCTCTTGATCATCATCCAAATAATTTATCCTTCCTCATCTAGTTAATTCCATATTGATGCTTGGGAAATTTTTATATGCAAGTTGTTGGCTAGGATATATCTAATGGTGGGACTTGGGGGGGATTGTACTGATGTTTTAAGGTTTGCAACCTCATGTTCATGAGTTTATTCCTTGTTTTCCAAGTCTAACAGATGTAGCACTAGGAATGTTTCAACCACCCTCTATAGATCATTAAGTAGGATCAGATCAGTCATATTGATCACTCCCTCTTCTTCATTTAGTTGACTAAACTTCGACTCAGGTAGGGCCATAATTGTACCTTCCATACTTTTTCACTTTATTTTAGACCAAAAAGGGCTTGCATCTTCTCGTAACTTTTCCCTTTTCTTGCTTTTCTCTCTTTCAATTTTATGCATATTTGATGTTACTTTATGTACTAACATCTTGATTTTATCTCCCATTGACTTGCGTTATTTCCCATGGATTTTTTTTCTGTGTAGTTTTATTGGTGCATCCTCTTCACTAGCAAATCATGCTAAGCAACCCCCACCATTTCCGACTCTACTTACTCTAAGTCGGTGATGGTGTTTGGCAGGTGCTATTTCATTTCCTTAAGAAGTACTCCCACTCTACTTGGTTCTTTTCCCAATAAGTAGAAATGGGTATATTCACTAGTGGCTGAGATTATACAATATGAGCGATCCCTTTGTCAATTAAGAATTTATGAAGGAGAACTGTTGTTGTGCATAGAAAACACGCATGCAAGTTTTTGTAAAATCTTGTTTGTATGTTATTGTCAAAGGTTCTCTCCTCGAGTGCTAGCTTCTCACAAAAATTGTCTACAATCTTCTTGACACACTTTTAGAGATTATTTTTACCATCATTATTTAGTTTATGTAGTAGTCTATGTCCTCTCCAGTCTCTGTGATTTACGTTTTTCTTAATAAATTTATGGATTAGCACAAGCATGGACTCCAATAATATTTTGTGGGCCTTTATGAAAAATCTCTCTTCTACTTATGCGATTATTAGTCAATTCATTCTAGCTTAGTTGATGTATTTTTTAATTTTTTGGTACCATGTAAAACCATATATGCACTTCCTCTAGGCTCATCATTACATGCACATATCTCTATTCTATGTCTTCGCTACACATTCGTCAGCGAAACCAATGATCTAATCCAGGGGATTACATCTATTAGTTCCGTGTAGTATACTAAGATAGACATAAGTGCATAAAGAGAGTAAATATGATACTAATAATCTGTTATATTATCAATCGGAAGGCCCAATTTACATCATAGGTTAATAGCCATTTTGTACATATGAACCAACATAGCTAATTGCACATGACTATTTGCATATATCAATTGACCTACCAAGCTAGTCAACCATTCAAGTATGAGTCATGGTGGGGCCCCTTCCCATAATCCTTTGATTATATCATCCTTTTTTACTCTACTATTTTCTGTCTACTTTTTTATTATATGTTTAATTTTGCTCACTTTCATTCTATACCAGCATAGATCCATCTTATCTCTCCATGTAGGAACACCTTTTTAGAGTGCAAATTTTAAAGAATGGTTTTAATTTATCTAAATTACTATAGTTTTATATATGTTGTAAAATGTTTTAAATCTAATTTGAGCTGACATATTATTTTTTAGAATATTTTATTATTTTTTAAAAATGACACGTGTTGACTCTAGGATGAGCACAAAAGGAGTTACACATCTCTCTAATGGAATGTAGAATGAGGAAGTTAATTCATTATAGATTTCTAAACCTAATCATTTTGTTTTTAATTGCTAAAACACATCTAATTTAATAGTTTTTGAACCATTAACTTTCTTTTTTTTTAGCTAAAAAAACTATACTACTGGTATGGTATTCATATTATGAATCAAATAGTACAAACATTCATAAGTCATATGTCAAGACTTATGTTCACACAAAAAAAAAACAAATGATCTTCAATGATCGACATCTCACAAATGATTTACATCAAAACAACAAAATTCAAAATAAAACTGCCATTAACAAAAAAAAACCATTAACTTTAGATTTATTAAGTTTTAAATATTATTAATTTTGAAGTGCTTCTTGTTACTATTCATTAATTTTATAAATTCTTAATTTAAAATTATTTATCTAAGTTGTTCTTAATTTAAAATTATTTATCCTTAACTTATGTTGTATAATTATATATTATAATCTTTATGAATCATCAACCGTGAACTTATTTTATAATTTTTATTAACTTATTTATTTTTCCTAATTTAATAGTTATTATTCAATTTTTATATAATCTATTATTAAATTTAAATTAAATATTTTTATATATTTTATTTTAAAGTTTAAATAAAATATATAAAAATGTTTAATTTAAATAATACAAATTATTATTATTATTATTTTATAATTAAAAAAATTAATAATAATATTTTATTCTTACTTTTTAATCATCAAATCTTTCCTAAATCGATTTATTATTATTTGGACTCTCTGTTTTCCTCGTCTACCTCATTATTAGCGGATAGGATGCGAAGTGGAATGTCTAATCCATTATCCAGAAACTTTTCCATAATCATACGTGATTGTCTATCACACTCCAAGGTCGCAAAAAGGTCCTCTAACGGTCTGTCGTGATGTAGCATTTAATTAGAGAAAATATAAGTTGTAAATGCTGGAATGCTCGTGATGATCTACTGTAACAATTATTTCGAAAGCAAAATAATAGACGTTAGAATGCTCATTGCGAAGGATTCATGTTAATTGGCTGAATATAATATTCAAACTTAGTTGATAAAGAAGTAAAACTATGAAAGAAGAATTACATGTGTGGTACATGGTATTAAGTAAATCTGGTTAAAAGTTTGCTTAGTTTTAGATTTCTTATTATATATCGGACAAATCCATGGATATTTAAAAGATTTGTATACAGATAGATTAAAAATTTAAAATCTATTAATTTAAGATTTGTAGACAAAGTTCGAGATTTTTAAAAGATTTGAAGTCAATATGGATTCATATTAATGTACTCTATATATATATATGAACGCTTCTATAATGCAGTCTATTATGAAATTGATTAAAATATAGTGCCGAGCAAAATAGTCTCATTCTGATTTTATATTATACATACATTACATTAAATATTAACATAATTTTACTTTTCAAAATGTGATTTAAAAAAAATAAATTTATCTGAATTATGAAATTTAATAACTATTTATTTTGAAAACAAAACCATCAAACTATAATTTATTTTAGATGTAAGAAAACATGAATCACGGAATAGTTGCCATGGAAAATCTGAAATAATTTTCAAAACTGAGATTCCCCAATTATATTTTGGGTAAGCAAAATATCGGCGAAAATAAAAGTATACGCATTTATATGAGTGGTCTAAAACTGTTACTTTTTGAGAAAATCGTTTTTTCAGATATTAATTTGTTGGAATTTGGGATAGAACTTTTAGAATCTAATCTTGCATAATTTGGATGTCACTGAGATTTTTTAAGGTGTTAAATTAATTTAGATGTTTAGAAAAACTATTTAATCAACACAAATAGCTAGATTTAAATAGCTAGATTTTTAGATTTCATATGACCAAATTCTAGTAATTAATTTAGATATTCAGAAAAACAATTTAATCAATCCAAATAGCTGAATTTTTAGATTTCATTTCGCTAAATTCTAGCAGGATGAAATCGTAGCACTTTTAAACAACTTCTTTATTATAGAGCAAAGTAGTTGAACCCAGTAATCTAAATATATTCAGTGAGACCAAAATGACCTCCTACTGGCCCTTTTCATAAGTACCCACATTTTTGGGGTGATGCTGAGAGTCTGGTCCGCCAGGAATCTCTCTTTTGGTATCTAATATTTTGCGTTCTATCGTGCTTTCTCTTGATGGTAATATTATTGATCTTCCATTTTCTCTTTCAGTTCGGCCCACGGTACCACGCTGATTGTAAGCGCTATCCTGAAATTAGTAAGAGAAATAAAGAACGAATCAGAATCAGAATAAGAATAAGGTTTCAGAATACAAATAATATTGTGTTCATTGTGTAGAAGAAAAACCTGAGGCAGAGTTTGTTCATGCACTGTCGAGTGTATCTCAGCAACTTTATCATTTCTTTCCCCGAGATGTCTTCTTGCTACCATCTCCCGCTCTCTAGTTCCTGTTTCTAGATTGATATATCAAAGAGAAAAAACATCAGTACAGATATTAAGAATGAAATATCGAAACGGATTAAAGAAATATAATGTATAAATTGTAGATTGCATCCTGATTACGGAAATGTTATATGTATTTATATATCTTAACATGATCATGTGTATATGTACAACTAAGTGTAACAGCCAGCTAATAAAAAATCATCACTTATTATTATATATACAAGTTGATTTGGGGTAAGAGGTTAAACCAAAATTAAATTGATACATTCAACTAAAATTGAAGTAATACCTAGTTCTAGCTCCTTAGGAATACTCTGAATGTTTAAATGACTCTTAAAGTATAACATTCCAATGCATATAATTTGATTTAATTGAAATCCAAAGCTAAAACTAAATTTACACTGAGATGCTAATGAAGAACCCTACTCATAGAAACGGTCATAGAGCTCTCAGAACGGCGAAGGTACGTTACAATTTGAAAGAGCGCAACGATAACAAGCAACGCCAAGGTGAGAATTGCTACGGATCTAAGCAACGCCATGATACTTATTTTCAAACTTGCGTGTTGAGTAGCTGGGAGAGATCTAAGGGAGAGTCAATTTAAATGGCAAAATAACACTGTATTTCAGTGGTCATTGTCAAGTTCGCTCGCTTTGTCAGCGAAGGCGTCTCTGTCAAAATATGCGCTGAAATGTTGATGTCTGCTCCATGGCATAAAAAATCTATGCAAATACGAAGATACTCCAATGACATTTTTTGTATCAGCTATTCCTTCCACCATTTCCCCATTAATAATACGAGAAATCCTCTCTTGCATAGCACTAATGAGTGGGCTTTAGCCACTAATGAATGTTCGCTCTTCTGAAAGGTTCACCGCCCTGTAAAGGCCATCTTACATGTCATCGAAGGGCATAGGGGTGCCACATGGGGAAACGAAAGGCCAGTTGCTGATAAATTATCCACCATGAAATACTTATATATGCTAAGGTCATCCTGCATTAATAAAGATATAAACCCTGAAGTAATTTTCATATGTTAACGTTAACATGCAAACATTAAGATTTCCTTTCTAACTTGTCCAACCATAAAAACTATAAACTGTCCAATACCATAAATTGTCCATTATAATTTCAAGCAACCATGCAGCAATTTACTTAAAAAAAATATAAATTATCTAAGACAGACCCATCAATTAAATTTTATATATTATGGTTTACTTTCTAATTTTTGTCACTAGACCTCTCAGCTTTTTCAGCCATTAAAGGTGTTCCAAACTGCACATATACGATTAAATAAATTCGGAGAGGTCAAGAAAGCATTAGCTTTTGTGTAATGACATAAGATATGTGATGTCACTCGTGTGGAGTGTTAGTCACATCACGTAAGCACTGTATTGGATCTATGCTACCCCTATCAAAGATGAATATCCATGTTTTCTTTAAATAATAGAGATTCATTTAGGGGGTTAGGGGTTTGGGGAGGAGTAGGGAAATTAAAGAGAAGAGGGGTATCTTTATCAAAGATGAATATCCATGTTTTTTAAAAATAATAGATATTTATTTAGGGGGTTAGGGGTTTGGGGAGGAGTAGGGAAATTAAAGAGAAGAGGGGTATAGGTGAGGAGTGAGGAGGTTGGGGTTAGAGAGAGAAATAAAGGAAGAGAGATGTGAGGGTGGTTAGTAGCAGAGGAAGGGGGATTGAGAGATAAAGAGAGGGGGTTAGCAGTAGGGGAGTAGGAGAGAGACAGAAAGGGGGGGTTAGGTGTAGGTGGAATATGGGAGAGATAAAGAGAGGGGGGTTGTAAGTGGGTTGGAGGTAGAGAGAGATAGGAGGTGTTAGGGGGTTATAGGTAGAGAGAGACGGGGGTCTTAGGAGGATGGGTGTAGGTGGAGCAGGGGAAAGATAGAGTGAGAGAGGGGGTTAACAAGGGTTAGGGAGAAGAATGGGGGGAGAGAGAGGCGACGGATTAGTGGTAGGGGGTGGCATAGGAGAGAGAGAGGGGTGGGAGTTAGGTGTAGGTGGAGGAGTAGGGGAGTGAGAGAGAGTGAGAGAGGGGGTTAGTAAGGGTTGAGGGTAATTTTTGAGAGATAGAGAGGGGAGGAGGAGGAGGATGAGGAGGAGGGGTTAGAGGTTGGGGGAGGAGTAGGGGCGTTAAAGAGAGAGAGAGAGAGAGAGAGAGAGAGGGGAGGAGTAGGAGTAGGGGGGTTAGAGCGAGAGAGAGAGAGAGAGACATGGTTAGTAAGGGTTGAGGGTAATTTTGGAGAGATAGAGAGGGGAGGAGGAGGAGGAGGAGGAGGAGGGGTTAGAGGTTGGGGGAGGAGTAGGGGCGTTAAAGAGAGAGAGAGAGAGGGGAGGAGTAGGAGTAGGGGGGTTAGAGCGAGAGAGAGAGAGAGAGACATACACACATAAAGAAATTCAGGGGGTGGGGGCTGTTAGAGGATTGTACGAGAGAGAGAGAGAGAGAGAGAGAGAAAGTTGGGGGGTGAGGGTGTTAGAGGATTGTAGGAGAGAGAGAGAGAGAGTGTTAAGAGTTATGGGTAGCTGGAGGAGTATGGGAGAGAGTGTGTTAGAGAGGAGGAGAGGAGTGATAGGTAGGGGGAGGACTAGGGGGAAGAGAGAGAGAGAGTAGGGAAGGGGTGTTAGGGGTTTTATAAAAGAGAGAGAGGGGTTATTAAGGGTTGGAGGAGGTGGAGAGAGAGAGGGAGAGGAGGGAGGGCTTAGTGGTAGGGGGAGTAGGAGGTTTAGAGAAAGATATATAGAGAGAGAGTGAGGGGTGTGATTTCAGGGTAGAGGGGAGGAGAGGGTTTGTGGTAGAGAAAGAGATATACTTTGAGGGGGTTAGGGGTTTGGAGTGGAGTAGGGTGGTTAGAGAGAAGGGACTCTATAGCTGAGGAGTGCATGGTTGCGTTATAGAGAGAGAGATATAGGAAGTGTTTAGTGGCACTACTATATTTGCACAAATTTACGATGCTTTTTGTCAAAAAACAGTTACATGTTCAACTTAAGAACGTTGGTATTTTAATTGAACTCACTCTATCCTTTTTTTGATGGCCTTTAAATATCGTCATTCTTTGGGAAAGCATAAATTTCCACATAGTAGGTTATAGTGGCATCAATGTCTGTCCTTCTTATGACTAGCCCATTTGCAAGTTTCCGACAAAATTAATGTTGTTCTTCCAATGCAATCGGTTGCACTTGCTATGCATATAGTGTTGTACTTACGACGACTAGGATTCGACATTGCAGGTTGTAGTGGTGTCATTATGTATTAGTCTTTCGACACAATTAGTCATACTTGCGAAGCACATAATGTTGTATTTATGATACCTAGGATGCCACATGGTAGGTTGCAGTGGTGTCACTATGTGTTAGTCTTACAAAAGTCACGGCCTCATCTGCAACACATAGAATTTCATACTTATGACGGCGTGGCATGTTGGAATGGCATCACTTGTTGTCGGTGCTACAACGACTTGGGTAAGACATGATTCAAACTTGCAAAAACACCGACACAAACTGTCATTGGAAGTGTGACAACTATAAACAAAAAAAGAAAAAGAAAAATACATTATCCTTTAGAATAATAAATGTAGAATGTATTTATACCACAAGTATACCATATTAAAATCCCTCACGCCTTGTAAGCATATCAAGAAGTGTGCTAGGGTACGACGATGTGGGTTGTGTACACATGTATTGATATGTTTAAGCATATGTCCCATGAACCAATTTACAAAGAAACAAAGATTCATATATCAATATTAGAATAAATTAGGTATAGGTGACGCCATACATACTAATGTGTTAAAAAAAAATACTAAGTATAATTCAAGGATAGGTTGAAGCACTAGCATTCCAAAGTAATAAAATATACTTTAATTAAAACACATAAAAAAGTGGAAAAATTAAAGCCTATGTTATGGGAACTCCCCTCCCCTTAAGCAAAATATGAAAGAATACAACTCAAGGCCTAACTCAAACATTATGATCAGGCCACTAACTATAATAAAAGAAAATGTGACATTAAATAACATTAATACGTTATAAAAAAATGTAAGCTTCTTGGAATCAGAAAACAACACAAAATAAATCAAATGCAAAGACTTTCATATTGTAAAGTCTATCCATGAATAAAAAGATGTAATGATCTCTTTAACGAGAGATGTTAACACTACCCAAAATATCTCGGATAAAAAACACAATAGCTATACTAAGCAATGGCACACCATGAATACCAAAAGAATAATTTTGTTTTAGAGGTAGATATTAATATTAATTCAATTACGATATTTCTGAGTGATAGAGAGAATATGACACTATTGAGTGATACAAATATGATTTAAAGTGTGAATTGTCCATAAAATCAAAGCATTAGTTCTCTAGTGGAAGAATATCTCTTAATTTGTTTATATAAAAATTTGTGCTAAAAAGGAGACATTACAATTGGTATCATAGTGAAGGTTGCAACATTATGGGATTTATGGAACTAGCATAGATGGAAACAATAACATCGTCTAATATAGATCTAAATATCAAATGAATATTGGAGGACCATAGAGCCATAATAGGGTTGGAGATTGCATTTGCACAAAAATGTTAGAGTTGTATTAAAATTGGATAAAGAATGCTTGTTTGCATAATTTAAATGTATTTTGCATTTATGAGTATGTTAGGAACCCGTGTCAACCCTTCTCTTTACTTTGTTAGTATATTGTTTTTGGATGCATATGCTTTGTAAGTCTTCCTATAGTATTTGTTGATCCATAGTTTGCATTAGCCCATGGTATTGAACCATAGTATTGGATGCATATGCTTTGTAAGTCATCCCATAGTATTATATGTCCCATGGTATTGATGCATAGTATTGGGCATAGACTTAGTGTATAAGTGTGTGTTGAGGTCAATGAAGGTACCGTGAAGTTATTTGTATTGAGCTCGCTCAAAGGAAGTTGCCCCCTCGAAATGGCCTGCGATCAATAAAGCGATTTTGAGTTCTGTTATTTATGCTATCTCGTGTATTTTGATTAATTAATCGTTGCAGGTTCTTCACATCTGATATCAGAGCACTTTCTTGGGCTCGTTGGATGAAACTTATGCCAAACAAAATTTTGCATCTGTTGCAGGTTCGGATTTGGGAATAATCCCTATCCGCTTTACTATGGGAAGTACTTGGGAATAAGCCCTAAAACTCATTGTGAGGAGTACCACAGGAAACCCAAAGTAGTTGGCCCATTGAGAGGACCTGCCAGCAAAAAGGGCACCGATCCCTACCCGATTGACTAGTTCCTACCCGTGAGGTAAACCAAGAGTTGTCGTTTGTGGCAAAGCGGTTATCAGTTTTACCTGAGACGTGGAGTGATGGGTACTTCCCCAATACGCAAGCCATCAGACAACATTGGTGGTCGAGTGAATCCTTTGAACCGTTAGGAAGCCGAGCATATGGGTCCATATCTGTTTTTAGTTGATAAATCGTAGATTTCCTCTGTCCAGAATTGTTGCCGATCACTTCCGTGCCATTTCATATCTATCTGTTGCTCATCCCTTCCACGTCATTTCAGATCTATCTATTGCTGATCCCTTACGCATCGTTTCAGATCCATCTATTGATGATCCCTTCTGCGTCATTGTAGATCCATCTATTTTTGATCCCTTCTGCATCGTAGTAGATCCATTCCAAAAAAAAAAAAAAAAAAAAAACGTGTATAAATTTTTGTTTTTTCGCCATATTTCCCTTGTTTTCACTCTGTTTCCCTTGAAACTTCCCTGACACCCCTGTAATCCCATTCTGCATCTTTCATTCCTGAGGACCCTATCCCAAATTCCACTTTCCAAAGCCAGAAATCCCACATTTGTCTATTTTTAGGGTTTGCCATCACTTATTTAATTTTCACCCAATTGCCTTCAAATTTTGCCACCGTGTTCATTCCCTATTTCTGCTTCTTTGTCCCTCTCTGACAAATTTTCCCATTCTTTCACTCCGCTTTTGAAATCCTCATTTTTTGCTTCCCTATCCATTCGAAAGTGTCCAAAACCTAGTCAAACCGCAATTACCCATCAAAGTTTTTCCCAAATCCAAATTTCCCTTTACTAAATAAGCTTATGTCTGTGTTTTTCTACCCATTCAAAAAAAAAAAACTCCTGGTTATGGTTGTCGCCTGCGTAGGAGCAAAAACCATGGAGGAAGCACTTGCAGCCATCCAAACCAAAATTTAGAATTTGGATGAAAAATTTCTCGGCCTCCATCTTGAGCATTCAGCCATGAACAACAAACAACAGTCTGAGACTTCATCAGACAATGGGTTCTCTTCTTCCAGCAATTTCCATAGTCCGAAGCTTGATTTTCCTCGCTTCAATGGTACTAATCCGACTTGATAGATCTATCATGCAAAACAGTATTTCAGTCTGCATAATACTTTTGATGTCAACAAAGTTCCACTTGCATCATTTCATTTGGAACAAGAAGCTCTTCAATGGTACTGTTGGTACATCAAGGCTCATGAAGAGCCAAAATGGAGAGATTTTTGCTAGCTCCTTTTGCAATGATTTGGTCCTAGTGCTTTTGATGACTTCACAGGAGCCCTGACTAAACTTCGCCAAATTGGAACTGTGAGAGAGTATCAGACAGAATTTTAGAAACTAGCCAATCACATAGAAGGATTGTCTGATGAATTCTATAGGAGTTGTTTTATCAGTGGTCTTAAGGATGAAATCTACTCAAAGGTTAAAATGTTCTGTCCCAACACAATGATGGAAGCCCTAGGGTTGGCTAAGTTGGAAGAAGACAAGGTTTCAGCCCAACGGGCACTCCAAACCCACTTTTGTTCCCTTACGAAATATGGGTTCTCAACAACCTCCCATACCACCAGCTCCTCGACCAACTCCTATCATGCATTTGTCTGAAACAGAGATGTAGGAATGCAGAGAAAAAGGGCTTTGTTATAATTGTGATGAGAAATTCACTCGGGGACATAGATGTGTTCAGCAAAATCTCTATCTCTTGGATGTGGATTTTCCGCCTGCCTCTAAAATCGGTGAATAATCTACAAATACAATGGATGATCAGGTCGAAATTCAAGATCTTCCTATTGACCCTCCGTCTCAGGAAGACCACCTAGAGATATCTCTCCATGCTTTAGCTGGAATCACCACCGCCCAAACAACGCAGGTCAAGGGTTACTTCAAGAAGCTTCCTCTTATAATACTCATTGATTCTAGTAGCACTCATAACTTCATTGACCCTCGGATCGCCAAACAGGATGATTGTTTTGTCCATCCTTGCTCCAACTTTGAAGTCATGGTTGCCAATGGGGGCACCTTACCTTGCAAGGGGAAATGTCACAATGTGCGTATCTCTCTGGAAGATTATAACCTGCGCTCTGACATGTTTGCCTTGTCCTTTGGCAGATGTGATGTGGTTTTAGGCGTTCAATGGTTATGCAATCTTGGCCCCATCTTATGGGATTTTGATTAACTTTGGATGCAGTTTTCAGTCAATGGTAAACAACACAAATTTATGGGATTACAACCAGGGTCTCTCTGCATCATCAATTCCCATCGCATGGAAAAGATCCTTAAGAAGAATTCACATGTTGTCATCGCTTAGCTCCATTCCATTTAGATGCACCCATCAATGGTCTCCACTACTTCCTTGGATAGATATGTAGGTGTCTTTGCTGAACAAGTGGGCTTCCCGCCTTCAAGAGACCTTTCCAGTAAGAATTTAGCCACATCTACATCTCAATAGGAAATGATGGCTATTTTGCATGCAGTACATAAGTGGAAACCATACCTATTAGGGAATTATTTATGCATCAAGGCTGATCTCCAGAGTCTAGAAAATTTCTTGGAATAATGGGTCTCCTCCCCAGCACACCTGAAATGGGTTATCCGATTCATGGGTTATGCCTATGCGATCACTTATAAGAATGGTAACGACAATATGGTGGCAGATGCTTCTTCTCGCACATTTGATGACCCCGTTTCTCTTACAACTATTTCTCTGCTTGTTCCAAATTGGTTGCAATCTGTTCAACTGGGCTATCTATTCTCTGAACTCCATGCTTCTTCATCGGTAGGGAACTCTGGGTTCCTCAAAACGTATGACTAGGAACAATGTAAATTCTTTTGGCAGGGACTGAAAATGACAATTCAACAGATGGTGGCTGACTGTGATACTTTCTAAGTAAACAAAGGTGAAACGACATCACTTTTGGGCCTACTCGAACCCTAACCCATCTCTACATAGATTTGGACAACTATTTCTATGGATTTCCTAGAAGCGCTCCTGTGGTACAATACAACATCTAAAAGGACACCATATGAAGCAGTCTATGGACAAACACCACCAGTTCTTCTTCCATACACCCTCAGCAGTTCCCCAATTCAGGAAATTGACTCAGTTCTTCGAAACCGCAATCCGATTCTTCTCATTCTGTAGGACAATCTTCACATGGCAAGAATTCGACTGAAACAAGAAGTCGATCAGCATTGTTCTGAGCGCACTTTTCACGCAGCTGATATGGTTCTTCTTTGTCTACAACCTTCCGAGCAATCCTCCCTAAAATTGAAAAGGCATCAGTGGCACGGAATGCAACCCGAGGATGCTACAGGGGAACCACTCCTTCAGATTATGCATCAATTTCCACATCTAAAGCTTTGAGGACAAAGATTTTTATAAGGGAGAGGGGATGTTAGGAACCCATGTCAACCTTTCGCTTTACTTTGTTAGTATATTGTTGTTGGATGCATATGCTTTGTAAGTCGTCCTGTAGTATTTGTTGATCGATAGTTTGTATTATCCCATGGTATTAACCCACATTATTGGACGCATATGCTTTGTAAGTCGTCCCATAATATTATTTGTCCCATGGTATTGACCCATAGTATTGGGAATAGACTTAGTACATAAGTGTGTGTTGAGGCCAATGAAGGTACCATGAAGTTATTTGCATTGAGCTTGCTCAAAGGAGGTTTCCCCCTTGAAGTGGCATGCGATCAATAAAGCAATTTTGGGTTATGTTATTTATGTTTTCTTGTGTATTTTCATTAATTAATTGTTGCAGGTTCTTCACAAAGTATTCTAAGTTATTAAGAAATGTGGAAATGATGAATAAATGTTGAAATGAGGACATACTCAGAATAATAACCTGGGCTTGAGAGGTATGATAAAGACATCTCCTAAGAAATCAAGTTTTTAAACAAGTTTGTTAGTCTAACAAATGCCACCTTGGAATTATGGAATTATGAATGTGCTTCTCTCCTCACATAGGTGATTGTGTGGGTTATTGATGGTCTTTCAAATCATGAAGGCATGGTGATCTTAGAAGCTTATGAGGAACTGCATGATCCATACTTCGCAAAATTTGTGGCACAAAGCAATATGAAGGTTGTAGGATGGATGTTCAAGGGAAAATCCTACCCATGCTAGGAAAATTTAATGTCAATATGCGATGTGGTAATGATGAGAAGGGATGGATGGGGGAATTATATGCCAAACTAGTTGATTCAATCCTTTTGTTCTTTCCTTGATGAAATTTCTTTGAGGTCCAAGTTTTATAGAACACGTTGGGAACAAAGATTGCATAGATATCATGTCCCAAGTTGTGAAAGATTAGCAAATGCAGGAAAGTGATAGAAGTTTGGGCTGATGCCCGAAACATAGGGTAAGAGGGCTTATGATGGAGGCTAGGTTTTTGAGACATAAGATGAGCACTCCGAAACAGAAGCTGTGAACTAGTGAAAGAACCTTGGAGGAATGGGTCCTCGGTGGGAATGGGATGCAACCCAGGAAAGGAACAAGCACCCGGCATAGGCGTCTGAGATGGCCAAGAATATGGAGGCCTAAGAAAAGAAAATATAGGAAATGGAGTGGTGGATTCAACTTATCGATCTTCAAATGAACAATAATTATAGTATCTGGCCACTAAATAAGCAAGACCCGTCTCTCCCGGACATGCACTTACGAGAAGGATCCTTCGATAATGATGTTTTAATTAACAAATTATAGTTGCATAATGAAGTATCGATGGCAGTGTTAGTTCGATTCATGATGCCAATAATAAATATCCTATAGGTAGGTTGAGCTTATATGTCTCGCGGGCTAGGCTGGTTTGGGAATTACCATCAATTTTGATGTATTCCCACTTTTTCTATTATCACAACTATAAGATCTTTAGCTATTATTAAAGGAAATTGAAGACATGACCTATAGGATTGGACGAACTCATAATGTGAATCAATGCGAGAAGCGGTGTGGTTTTCAAACAAATGTAGGTTTGTGTTCCATCAAAAAGGTTATTCCTTCAATTCACTAGGCAAGTCATTAGGTTAGGTTCCTGGTTCATATAGGTAAGTCATGCAGCAATGTGAAATTACATATACAAAGATTGAAATCTAACCTACAGGCTCTGTTCGGATCCTCCTCATGTCCAATCAACATAGATAATTTCCTTTCTATAGCTTGGGATGAATATGAAAATATAAGGACAAAGGAAAATAAATGATCCCTGTTAGTTTCTAGTGATCTTAAGGAGGAAAACTGATAGATTTAGGAATAATATGAATCTTCGTCATCTTATCTCAGGAAGACATTTGGACAATTAAAACAAGTTACCGACAATCCATGTATACTTAGATTGGAGTAGTGGAGTACTTCTCCGCTATGGGCATAAATGGAAACCAATAGTTACGTAGGCAATTCAGGCTTCTTACTCACAGTATAAGCAATAAAGGGATAAAAGCTTTTAGGGTAGGTAGGATAGAGATAAAAACCAGGCAGTAAGAAGACTTATGATTCAAAGAAATAAACATCATTAAGGGCTATTTTTATTCAATAAGGTTGTTTTCCTCTATTTTATCTCCAAGAGTGCATCCCTTTCTTGAAGCATCTCATCCCTTGTCAATGACTATCCCCAAAAGTAGGTGCAGAACTGAAATTGATGGATACAAATTATATGTATCTCAAATTTGCACATGGATCCAAATGGCAGATTCTCTAAGAAAGAGGAAATAAAGGAGAACTTCCAACTATAGTATGAAGTTCCTTTCCTTCTAATGCTAAAAGAGGAAATAGAGGAAATACTTGCAAATGTTGTTCAATATAAATAAGCACATTTTCAATCTACAATATGTGTGTGTACACACATACACACACACACAATGAAGGTATGCTAATTATATAAAAGATATTGTAGAAAAATGTCAGCTTATGGGAATTAGAAAAATATCCCCTCCCCCCCCCCCCCCTCCCTTGAAACAAAATCATGACCAAGGCCCTTTCTAGAAATCTCATCAAATGAATATTATGAAATATGCAAGATGTATGGTCATTGCTCACATTTTCTTCCCAATATTGTATAGGTACTGAGTAGCCCCAACAACCTCTTAGATGGTGAATCTAAATTATGACAACTATGAACTGTGTGCGTGTATGTTTCATCTGGCAATTGGTGTGTACTTGTTAATTTTCAATTGGTTTTTGTCTTCAAATTTGCTACATAGATGTCAGCCAAGACAATAACATTGAAGTGGAGACCTATGATAGGAGGTTGGGCACTCTTGGGAAGATACCTATAAATCTATATAAGTGCTAGATGAAACATGGGTCGAGAGAGGAAACAAGGGACATTATAGATCCACATACTCTCCCAAGAAGACCAAGATATGGACATTAAAGAGACACATGCAATGCTATAGAATATTTCCATAATCATTCGTAGAATTGGGAAGCTAAAACCAAACAAAGAAATGATAACCTAGTTAGCTCATAGTTGAGACATAGCTATGGGTTTTTACTGGCCATAGGGCCACTCAGATCTGTGATACACATGAACTATATAGTCTTGACATACAATTTATATAGGACCATGATCTATAGGTTATTAATAGAAACCTTTAGATTATACAAATCTAAGCTTATCTTGAAGTTTACTATTAGACATAATTGGTTTTGTTGGTGTGAAGCTCTAGTTTTTATTTCAGTTGTAAACTCTCATTTATGTGATATTTCCTTGGACTGTGATCTACAGGTTTATTATAGCAATCAGAGTTTGATTGCAGCTTGCACTTTGGGATATGTCTCTCCATGAAAACCACGCAATGGCTATACCACGAGGTATGTATCTACATGCCCAAAAACATTATGCCCAATTTGTATATGCAAGTCATTTAGGGATTTCATGTAAGAACTTAGTTTTCAGATAGTGGATTGGACACAACATGGGATGAGCTACTGAGAAAACCCCTACTGAGAAAAAAATATGGGAGGAGTTACAAAGAAAATTCCCACTCACAAAACAATGTTGGACGAGTTACTAAGAAACCCCTTACTAAGAAAAAAATGTGGTATGGGTGGTATGAGCTATTGAGAAAACCCTTACTTAGAATACAATGTGGGTCATCTTACTAAGAAAAGCCTTAATCAGAAAAAGATGTGGGACGATTTACTAAAAAAACAATGTGGGAAGAGTTACTAAGAGAACTCTTACTAACATAGTTGCTGAGAGAACCATGTATTCGAATTGTTCTACTGATGGTGGTATATTCTAGTGTCATTACATTGATCAGCTACCTATGCAAGCATCTAATTGTCTCGCCGCACACAATTTTTCACTACTTTAGTTCTATTTGAATTTGGGTGTGATTCCGAATTGGTGATTTTGCATTGATTTATTGCTATTTCAATTTGGGTATAAGTTTAAGACTTGTTCTGAACTACTTTAGAGGAAAGTAGATGTGAATTCGTTTAGGCTATATTCATTTGGAGGAACTAGTTCTAGAGTTACAGATGAAGTTATTTGTGATATAATATATCACATAAATTTTCTGTATTTCAATACAATTTGTTTGATGTATTATAGTCTAGGGCGTAGGGGTTGGGGCTAAAGGGTTAGGGGCATACGAGGGTTAGTTTTTAGGAGGGATAGGGGTTAGGGTTCTATGAGGGTTAGGGGTTTAAGAGAGATAGGGGTTAGGATACTAGAGGTCTAGGGGGTTATGGGGTTATAATTCTACCATGGGAAAAAATTCAATTTCTTTGGAACTATGATTGAGGCCAATTTGTTTTGATTGCTCATTATCCTACCTCGACTAGTGGACAACATTGGATCACTAGGATTGAATTCTACGATAACTGAAAATCATTTTTAATTTTTAAGGTTCTAAGTAATTAACATAGAAATGACCAATATTTTTAATGGGTTATAATTTAAAATAAACCGAACCTTGTATTTTGTAGGTATGGTCACAAATCAAAATCATTCCCAAAATCATCTTTGGAATTTCGCTAGAAAGCGAATTTAAATGCTAATTCTATGCCAACTAGAATTGTCAAGACACAAGTCCTTGCAAGGTGTGGTTTATTAGTTGGTTGGAAATGGGTTTCTATGTATTAGTTGTTTTCACACACCTTTATCCTGTGGTTCTCAAATAAAACAATGATGGTGATGATGATGATGATGATGGAAAGAATGATGACAATGATGATGATGATGATGATGATGACGACGACGATGATGATGATGATGACAATGATGATGATGACGATGACAATGATGATGATGGTGATAAAGAAAATGATGATGGCAATGTTGTTGTTGATGATGAGGATGATGATGATGGGCACAACAAAAATGATGTTGATGATGGCCACAACGACAATGATGATGATGATGATGATGATGATGAGGATGATGGAAACAATAACGATGATTATGATGATTATTATGATTATGATAATGATTATACCGATTATGATTATGATTGTACAATTCGTATACATTTTAGAAATATCATTGATATTATTCTTCATAGAACTCCACATCTGTATCATCCGTTATTTCAGAATCGATGTTGAATAGATTGAACACATCAACATCATCAACAATATCATCCTCATTATATATATAACTTCGTCCAATCAAGATTGTTTGCAATGTATACATGTAGTGCATCCCACTCTTTACTGAGTGTATGAGAAAATGATATACATTAATAAGAATACAGATTAACAATTTATGCAATAATAAAAATTAAATAAGTGAATTATAGTTAAAACATAATAACGTAAAATATTATAGATCTCAGCCATCTAATTTGTAACTTTCACTTTCCTGAGTCTACCATTCCCAAGTGGGACCTCCGGCCTTTAAATATTTCCATGGAGTGAGCATCACAAATGGGATGCATATTAATGTTTCTTGTTAGCTTAGGAAGATACTGACTAACATACACCATGGATTGATATACCATATATCCATCCACCATAAAAGCCTCAGGACGTGCTCTTTGTATAACCAAATCCTTAAATTATTTCAAGTGTCTCTCTATCATCCACATTGACCTTGTGTGTACAAGTACACAAATTTCAATCTCCTCAACTTGGTGTGTACATAAAAAAGTGTTGGAGGTAGATACTTTTGCATTGCATACATTAGTCGAGGAATTTCTATCTTCCAATATTTCATATCTTCTTTATTGATTTCTTTATATCACCACCACATACAAATGATGCAACCGAAACATAGGTTTCAACATAAAAAATATATATATACATTGCCAATAAAACACATGTGATCAACCACTTATGCAACAAACTTTCTACACATATAAATTGTTATTTACATCATGTATTTTCCAAGATCATGGATAATTTGTTTTATGTTGTTGTCAAAGATGTCACAGAGAGATCGAGGTAGAACATATTGTAAGAAAAATAAAACATTATTTTATTGAAAATATATTAAAAAGAAGTATATCATCATACTTCTATCACACTCCATGGTCGTCAAATCTTAAAATAATACAATAATAAAACGGTCAATTTAGGTGCAAAGGCCCTGTAACGGCCTGTCGTGAAGAAAATATAAGTCAGCGGAATAACGGTTTTTGTTGTTTTGATCTACTGTAACAATCATTTCGAAAGGAAAAGACTAGATGCTGGAATGGTCGAATCACTTTTTGTGTCCCCACTTAATCGTTCATATATTTAATTTCAAAATTCGTTAAACTGTTTCATCGTTTCGTCTGCTCTACATTTACTTGTACTTCTTCTTTGGCCGTGGCCAAAGATTCATGTTAATTCCCTGAATATATTATGTCCAAACTTGGTTGATAAAGAAGTAAAAGTATGAAAGAATAATTAAATGTATGAAAGTTACGAGTAATGGTCCATGGTATTAAGTAAATCCTCTTACAAGTTTGCTTTGTTTTAGTTTTCTTATTATTTATTGAGGATAACTACAAATCTATAGATATAGATATTTAAAAGATTATAAGCAATTAAGTATTTACATATATTAAGAATTAAGAGATTAAGTATTTAGATGGATTAAAAAATATTATAAGACAAATTTATAAATATTTAGAGGCTTTGAAGTCTATATATAGATAACATAGTGCAAAACAAAATTTTCGCATACTTTTTTAAATCGTAATCTTTTTTATTTTAATTATTGATATTTATATTATAAAAATAATAAATATTAAATTTATTATTAATATATTATTATTTTTTATAAATATCTAATTACAAAATAAATTTAATTTAAAATTAGTGTTTTGTTTAATTATTAAATTTAATAATTATTTAGTTTAAAAACGAAACAATCAATCTGTTATGTATTTTGGATGTAAGAAAACAAACACGAATATGGTAATAGTTGCATTCTGAGGATAATTTTCAAAACTGTGAATTAGCAATCATATTTTAGGCAAACAATATACCGATG
This sequence comes from Larix kaempferi, assembly GCA_027924585.1. Taxonomy (NCBI): domain Eukaryota; kingdom Viridiplantae; phylum Streptophyta; class Pinopsida; order Pinales; family Pinaceae; genus Larix; species Larix kaempferi. The sequence goes on from BSBM01000209.1 coordinate 8,615,381, forward strand.
TAAAGATAGCTAGTATATGCTGCATTTATTTGGGGTGTGGGTGTACGGGAGTTGGTGAGGCTTGATGGTTACTTTGATGGAAATCTAGTTTCGATACCTCCGGGGAGGACGGTGAGGGCATAGTTGTCCCTAGAAAAAGCTCGTACCAGGGTGGTCACCATACTCGTCAACTAATTCGACACTTAAATAAATAAAATAAAATATGCTGCCTCTATTTGTTTTTAATTATACATATGAATTTAGTGATTTTCCACGAGTTTTTTTTGCATTAGTTTTACACAATCCTATTAAAATTTAAAAATAATTTTTAAAATTTGTAATAATACTAGTATCTAAATTTTTAGAATATAAGTGTTTTGATTTTTTTGGGAAGACACTGAATTCATTTATACATTTAAGATCAAGATTTAAACAACACAAAAGATGAATTTATTCAAAAAAAACATGATGACAAAATCATATGAAACTCAGGGTAATAGTACATTCTATCACTAGTATAGAACCCTGTCAACTTCTACTGACCCTTTTTATTAGTAACCACATTTTGTCTACTGACGCTTTTTATTAATGAAAACATATTGTCTTATTTATTTGCTTTTGCGGTCGTGATGGTGAGAATCTGGTCCGCCGGGAATCTCTCTTTCGGTATATAACATTTTGCGTTCTATCGCCCTATCTCTTGATGATAATATTAATGATCCTCCATTTTCGCTTCCAGTTTGGCCCACAGTACCACGCTGATTGTAACCACTATCCTGAAATTTACAAAAACGAATAAAGAACGAGTCAGAATAAGATTAAGGTTTCAGAATACAAATAATGTGTTCATTGTGTAGAAAAAAAACCTGAGGCGGAGTTTGTTCATGAAGAGTCGAGTGTATATTAGCAACTTTATCATATATTTCCCGGTAATGTTTTCCCGCTATCATTTCCTGCTCGCTAGTTCCTGCTTCCAGTTAATTGTATATATTAAATAAAAACATCGCAGGTATTGAGAATGCAATATTTAAACAAATATAGTTTATAAATTGTTGATTGCATCCAGAGATGTGAGATGCATTTATATATCTTATCATTATCATGTGTATAAACATGTACAATTTGTGGCTAAGTGTAACATGCATAATTTTCTATTATTAAAAAATCATAAAAATGCTAAACATTAAGATGTTAAACAGAAATTAAAGTGATAAGTTCAACTAAAATTGTTCAAAGTAACATCTAGTTTAGCTTCTTACGAATAATCACGAATAATCTTAACGTTTGAATGACTTCTAAAGTATAACTTTCGAATACATATAATTGGCTAAGAAAATTACATCTCAATATATTGTAATTGAAATGCAAAGCTAAAACCAAGAACCCTACCAGTAAAAACGGTCATTAAGATGTGAGAACGGCCAGCGTACAATGCTATTTCAAAGAGCCCAACAATAACAAGCATTAGCTTTTGCCATGATATCTAAAGTTATTTTCAAACATTCGTGTTGAGGCGGTGGGATGGATTTAAGCGAGAGAGTCAATTTAAATGGCAAAATAACACTGTAATGCAGTGGTCCTTGTCAAATTCACTCGCTTTGTCAGCCATGGCATCTATATCCAAATATGGTCAGCTGAAATTTTGTTGTCTCCTCCATGTCTTTCAGAAATCTAAATAAATACAAAGATAACCCAATGGCGTTTTTAGCATCACTATTTTCTTCCACCATTTTTGCATTAATAATATGAGATATCCTCTCTTGCAAAGCACTAATGAGTGTGCTTTAACCACTAAGGAATGTTCGCTCTTTTAAAAGGCTTCACCTCCCTTTAAAGCTTCTCTTACATGTCATCGAAGGGCATAGAGGTGCCACATGGGGAAACAAAAGGGCGGTTGCTGAGAACTTATCAACCATGAAATATTTATATATGCTAAAGTCACCTTGCATTAATAAATATGTAAACTATTTAATCGAAGCTCTGAAGTAATTTTCATATGTTAATGTTATCATGCAAACATTAAGTTTTCCTTTCTAACTTCTGCAACTATAAAAACTATAAACTGTCCAATACCATAAATTGTCCATTATAATTTTCATACAACCATACAGCAATTTACGTAGAAAAATATATAAACTATCTGACACAAACCCATCCATTAATTTTTATATATTATGGTTTACTTTAATCTAACTTTTGCCACTGAACCCATCCATTAATTTTTATATATTATGGTTTACTTTTTCAGCCATTAAAGGTCTTCTAAAATGCATATATATGATTGAAAATATTCTGACAGGTCAAGCTTCAGTTAAACAAATTCTGAGAGGTCAAGGAAGCATTAGCTTTTGTATAATGCTACAAATTATATGATGTCAATGTTGTGAAGTGTTACTCACTTCACGTAAACGTTGTATGGGATGGAGGCTACCCCTATCAAAGATGAATATCCATGTTTTTTTTAAACGATGGATTGGACTAAGGTCTTTTTTAATATGTTCGTTGCTGGCATGCATATCAATTGATTTAAGTTTAAAGTTTTTACTTGGTCGTGAGTTTATTTATTTTATTTTCAATTTGGACAAAGATATGGACTGCAATGAGCTTTGAATTTATGCAGTGCGATGAGCTTTGAATTTTTTGGTTAGTTCAGGGTTAACTAAGTGGAAATATTCAAATACCATGTAATTTACTTTTAAAATTGTTAGATTTCATAGTAGATAAGCATGGTTATAAAGTGAAAATGTAATTTACTTTTAAAATTGTTAAATTTCATAGTAGATAAGCATGGTTATAAAGTGAAAATGTAATTTACTTTTAAAATAGTTAGATTTCATAGTAGATAAACATGGTTATAAAGTAAAATGGGTTGGGTTAGTTTTATGTATTGTATATTAATTGTTAAAGTTATAAGGGGTTATTGGTTTTAGAAGTTAAAAATTAAAGGATTTGAAAGAACACACATTAATGCAAATTTTAAAGAGGGATTTTAATGATTCTAAAACACATTTTATCATACACATATATAAATTTACTAAAAATATCTATTCATATAAGTGGTTGCGAGGTGTGCAACTTTTTCAAACCTCAATCGTAAACCTATTTGTGTACAATGAGATAATAGCATCAAATTTATCTACAATGTCCTATGGGATATAGAATATGGAGATTTATCATTAAGAATATATCTATTATTTATTAATATTACTTTGTTATTCACACACAGTAATAAATAATATTACTAATATTATTTATTAATATTACTTTTTCATTACTCAATCATAAACATATCAGTAATAAATAATATTACTAATATTATTTATTAATATTATTTTTTCATTACTCAATCATAAACATATCAACATATTTCTATATAGTGAGGTAACATCAAATTTATCTACAATATAATATTTAGTCTAAAATATTGAGGTTTGTCATTGAGAATATATCTATGATTTTACATAGGGTTATTAAACCACAATAGATTTATCTATGAACTATTAAAAGAAAGCTATCTATATATAGTGAAACTATCATATGGAAACTATATATGGAAAAAAATCATCCATGGAAATGACATCCTCAAATTAATGCCATCACAGTTGTTGGTTTTGGTTTTCTTAGGGATACATTTCTATATCAACTTGGTTAATTTCTATTTCTCTTTCCATTTTCTCACTTTATAACGATGATAGGAACTTATGACAAAATAGAATTAGAGATAAAGAAGCTAAAAGAATCTAACCATGGGAAGTCTTTGTTATTATTTAAATTCAAAGATTAACACACAAAGAAAAATCATTTTATTAAATTTGGAGTAATTTTATTATAACATAATCAAGAGATTAATGTTAAAATAAATGTTTACAGAGTGAGAATTTGAAAACAAAAAGTCACACTTTTGGAATAAAATTTTGCACTTTAAATGCACTTGCACTAGTATTCACACCTTTGTACATGAAATTCACATATTTGTTTAAAATCTTACTTATTAGTTCAATTTATTGAAATGGTGATTGGACAAAAACTAATATGATAACAATTTCAAAAGGATGTGTGGAGGTCATAATCAAATATTAGGAATTGTATGGACATCGTGAGAGATAAATTTGTTAATTAAAATTAGAAAAAAAACATTGGAAAAAAAATAAACCACCTCTTTAGTCATGTTACCTTGATGTTGACTTCAAAATTAAAGAAAGTGAAGAAGAAATATGTTGAATGTCAACACTAAAGCCAAAAATTCTATTGTTTTAGCCACAACAAATCCCTTCATTTTTTAAAGGAAAAATGATGGGATCCCCTATGGATTTTGTTTTTCTTTTTGAAATAAGGGTACCTGCACTAAGCCGGTACCCAAAAACACCGCAATGACAGCGTGTAAGCGCAAAAAAACAAACATGTGCACACATATATAAACACGCGTACGCATTCCTGATTTGGCAATGCTGAGCCTCCATTGACATGGATAAAAGAAGCGCGTGTGTACTCTTATGCGTGCACGCGTTGTTAAGGTGTGCACAAAAAGAATCATGTGCATGCTCTTATGCGCGCACGTGTTGTTAATGCGTATGCAAAAAAGATGCATGCGCGCCCGTGCATAATGTTCCCGCCATTAATTCACCAACGTTTACCCCATTTAATGCCAAACATTCAATACTTTATGAATATTTGCATACAATGGACTATACTTCAAAAGTGGATAAATGAATGGCTAAAGAGAGGGGGTTTAAGGCTCCTAGGGACTTAAGGATTTAGGAATTAAGGTTTACGGTCTTAGGGATTTGGAATTTAAGGATTGTGGGCTAGGTTCTTTAGGATTTAGGGCTATGGGATTACATGTTTAATGGTTAAACGGTTTAGTGGTTAATGGATCTAGTGCTTTAGGGAGAGTGATAGGTAGAGAGAGATAGAGAGAGAGGAGGTTGAGAGAGAGAAAGAGAGATGGGATATGGGAGAGATAGAGAGAAAGAGATCATGGGGTTAAGGGTAGAGAAGTAGCATCCCATGTCATACCTGCAGGGGTCACACCTGGTGCAATGCCATGCTGGATTTGAAATGTAAACATCCTTAGAGGGTGAAAGAAGAGGATTGAGACCTAAATTAACATTTCATAGCTTAGGAACTGTGATATGGGGATGAAATGATTTGGGACCTAGGCCCTAAATCATTTGGATATGTGTTTTTTTCACACCAAAGACGGCCCCCTCAAACATGGTTGAGTAAGGAAATAATACAAAAAAAACTCTCTTGTAACTCCAACTTTCAAAAAACATTGTAAAGGGTCCCTGGATTTTCCCTTGGGGGGTGTTGTGGTCACAACAATGAGATACATGAGAAATGAGTATGTTTTGTAAATTGAAACAAGGGATTTAAGCCCTAAATGACCCTCTCAACCTCAAGTGCCATGATCAAACGTAAAAGCCACAACGCGATCCCTCTATAAGGTGTCTTTGGAATCAAAGTTGAAAGTGAGTTTCATTACAATGTCTTGGGAATCATGTATGAGTATCACTAAAAAACAGATGCATTTTTTGTATATACATAACGCGCACACATTATTAACTTCACAAATTTATGTTTTTAAGTGTTGGATGGAGATAACGGGGGTGAGAGAGAGAAGAGACATATGAGAGGGGGGGCATGATGATGAAGATGGTGATGATGATGATGATGATGAGGATGAGGATGAGGATGATAATGAGGATGATGATGATGAAGATGAAGATGATGGTGAAGATGAAGATTATGATGATGATGATGATGATGATGATAAAGAAGAGGAGGAGGAGGAGGATGATGATGATGATGATGATGATGATGATAAAGAAGAGGATGATGATGATCATCATCATCATCATCGAAAATCATCATCATCATCATCATCATCATCTTCATCTTCATCATCATCATCCTCCTCCTCCTCATCATCCTCATCTTCATCTTCATCATCATCATCCTCATCCACATCATCATCGTCATCATAATCATCATCCTCATCATCATCATCGTCCCCATCTTCATCATCATAATCATACATTACAAAGAGAGAAGTATTTCTTCAGATGGAGAGAGCTGTAACTAGCAAACAGTATTGCCTATCTCGACTATAAAGTTCCATTTCTAATGCTTCCTATAATTTTCCATAGTAGAAGTGGGATAAAAAACCTTACAAATTGAGAATTTAACAGTGTGCAGAAAAACATTCAAAAACTGTAGCAAAAAGGAGGAACCTACAGAGAAGAGGAGAAATTAGCTATAGTTTTGTTGCTGCACATAGGCAACATAAGTCATTTCTTGATTCACAGTGGGAGCTTCCTGAAAATGGCTGCATTGAGTCTTGTTGGTTATGCTTGAGACATCTTGTTTGATTATATCAACCTTTCCCATTAACGCGAAGAGATTTATCTCTAGATCATCGATTCTAGAATCTTGACAGGAGAGTTGCTGGGAATTATACCTGATTTCGGAGGCAATTTCACTATTCTACTTGATGCTAGTGCAAATTGCCTCATAAGCTCTGCGGAGATGGAGCTTGACGTCTTTAGTGGTGAGATTGACGGCTGCAAGAGAATCCTTCACACAGTCTATGGAGCTATAGAGGGGGACGAGATGGAGGAAAGGTTCGGAGGAATCACTAGAGGGATCAGGGTCACATTCCAGGAGTTTGAGAATGGAGAGGCATTCGATTGTGGAAAGGAGCAAAAGAGTGGGATGAGAGCGATCCATTGAAGAGGTAAATGCCTGAGGGAGGAGGGGTGGAGTTAAGGTCAGCTCGCTTGAGCTGACAGGTGAAGGGCAGGCCATGTGACAGGAACGTGAGAGACCACGTGCCTTCTGTAGAAGCACAGGGGTGGGGTAGTCCAAGAGGAGGCCGACAATGCCAAAGTGGGGATGGAGATGCATGGGGAGAGGGTCAGGGGATATAAAAAAAATCAACCTTTTCATTATTATAAAGAACTTGACCTATATCCAAGGTGACTCCCTTATTGGCAACGTCAATAGCAATATAGTTGTCCCATCTGAGAATATGAAAGTAGAGAGTATCTTTAGGGAGGGTGAGAGAGTTGATTCTTCTTTGGATTCTATGGCTTTTTTATCCTTTTTTTAAGTCCCAGATCTCATTCTTTGAATGACATGACTTGAGTCGCCAAAGACCTTGAGTTTTTCGACATTGAGAGAAGCAATGATTTCTAAGGAGTAAAGCAATGCAAGCCATTTTGCTTCATTGTTTGTTTTCTTCCCTAGTCCCTGTGAAAAGGAAGTCACTTTGTTTTCTCCAGGTTCAAAGATGATCGCACCCGCACTTGCCTCCCTGTGGTTCCCTTTGGAATCCCCATCAAAGAAAATAATATGACTCTTTGATCCAGATCCTAGGGTTGAGACCCGGAAGACTTGAATGAAGAGAGAGGAGGAGATTAAGCATGCAAATCTATCATAAAATTCACATGAAAACCCTAATATTGCATAAGAATAAGCATGAACAAAAACACATGAAGTGAATGGGAGGTGAGGCTCAAAGAGGAGCCCCACCTCTAAAACTAATTACCAATAACTCACTCAGATCTAAATAATCTCACAATGAACAATAGAAAATAGGAGAGAAACCAAATGAGTAACTTCATATCATGAGAAGGCTTGCTAGGTCTTTATATAGCATTATTACAATGTGTTTTGAGGCCATACCATGGGCCAAAACTATGTGCTACTAAATACCATGGATGAGAGAGGGTGGCCTCTATATTTAATACTTTTATGACTTATACATCCGAATTTAGAACATATTCCCCCTAAAATTCGGATTATTCCTTCCCCCTTAGAAAATGATGGTCCACATCATTTCATGATAAAAAGAGACCCATGATTACAATGTGCTAGCTACCAATGAAGAGAAGGGTTTTGTGTGGTTGACCCATAACCGTGGGTTTTGCAAGGGTGACCCATAACCATGATGGAAATCGCAAGCTTGATTCCAATGAAGAGAAGAGTTTTGTGTGGTTGACTTGAAACCATGGGTTATGTGTGGTTGACCCATAACCATGGATTTTATGTGGTTGACCCATAACCATGGTGGCAATGACAAGCTTATTTCCACTAAAGAGAAGGGTTTTGTGTGGTTAACCCATAAACGTGGGTTTTGTGTGGTTGACCCACAACCATGATTACAATACACAACTCTGGGTTTTGTATGGTTAACCCATAACCATGATTACATTAAGATTTTAAAAAATTGAAAATTCATGATCTTTGGTGCAGTTGATGTCTTGCTGCAAATTCATTCATAGCTTCTGATGCATGTACTGAATTGAATTCCATTGAAGACCCATTTGACATATCAAAAAGATATTTTCATCCATGTGTGGAAATCCCTCTATATATGCCTGAGGCAAGAGAAAAACCTCGTTGAATATGAAGGTACGGGCGGCCATCATGGGTCAAATACATGTTGATTATCAAATGATCATATCTCTCAAACCAGGAAGCCAAAAAGAATTCCGTGAAATACCCATTTGAGATATTGAAGAGATATGTCCATCCATTTATGGAACTCCATCTGAAGTTTCTTGAGTAATGAGAAAAAGTCTGTTGAATACAGTGAAACATGCGGCCTCCTAGTGTCAAAAATATGTTGAGATTCAATTGATGATATCTATCAAACCAGGAAGCCAAATGGAATTCCGTGAAATACCCATTTGAGATATGAAAGAGATCTATCCAGCCATATATGGACCTCCATCTGATATTTATTTAGCAGTGAGAAAATGTCCATTGAAAACAGTGATACGCACGGGCTTCTTGGGTCAAAAATATGTTGAGATTCAAGTGAGCATAGCTTTCAAACCAAGAAGCCAAATTAGATTCCGTGAAATACCCATTTCAGATCTTGAAAACAGATTTCCAATGAGCTATGATATAGCTTCTGAAACCTCCTATAGAGATCATGGCATCTCTCTAAAGTTTTCTAAATGTGAGAGTGTTGATTGTTGCAAGCCACATATGATGCCAAGGGTTTGTAGAGCAACATGGGCTGTTGTAGAGGTTTTGGAACCTCCGTGGGAAGCATGGACACCTTGAAAGATTGCTGAAAATGTTGGACACTAATGGATGTAGCAGATCCATATCCATGTATGGATGTAGCAGATCCAGATCCATGTATGGATGTAGTGAATCCATGTATGGATGTAGCAGATCCAAATCCATGTATGGATGTAGCAGATCTAGATCCATGTATGGATGTAGTGAATCCATGTATGGATGTAACAGATCCACATCCATGTATGGATGTAGTGAATCCAATAAACCATGTAGTGCATGTGCACCAACTGTGATGGTATTAAGTAAATCTGGTTAAAAGTTTGCTTAGTTTTAGATTTCTTATTATATATCGGACAAATCCATGGATATTTAAAAGATTTGTATACAGATAGATTAAAAATTTAAAATCTATTAATTTAAGATTTGTAGACAAAGTTAGAGATTTTTAAAAGATTTGAAGTCAATATGGATTTATATTAAGGGCAGTTGCTGATCAATTATCCACCATGAAATACTTATATATGCTAAGGTCAACCTGCATTAATAAAGATATAAACCCTGAAGTAAATTTCATATGTTAACGTTAACATGCAAACATTGAGATTTCTTTTCTAACTTGTCCAACCATAAAAACTATAAACTGTCCAATACCATAAATTGTCCATTATAATTTCAAGCAACCATACAGTAATTTACATTAAAAAAATATAAATTGTCTAAGATAGACCCATCATTTAAATTTTTTATATTATGGTTTACTTTCTAATTTTTGCGACTAGACCTCTTAGCTTTTTCAGCCATTAAAGGTGTTCCAAACTGCACATATACGATTAAATAAATTCGGAGAGGTCAAGAAAGCATTAGCTTTTGTGTAATGACACAAGATACGTGATGTCACTCGTGTGGAGTGTTAGTCACATCACGTAAGCACTGTATTGGATGTGTGCTACCCCTATCAAAGATGAATATCCATGTTTTCTTTAAATAATAGAGATTCATTTAGGGGGTTAGGGGTTTGGGGAGGAGTAGGGAAATTAAAGAGAAGAGGAGTATCTTTATCAAAGATGAATATCCATATTTTTTTTAAATAATAGATATTTATTTAGGGGTTTAGGGGTTTGGGGTGGAGTAGGGAAATTAAAGAGAAGAGGGGTATAGGTGAGGAGTGAGGGGGTTGGGGTTAGAGAGAGAAATAAAGGAAGAGAGATGTGAGGGTGGTTAGTAGCAGAGGAAGGGGGATTGAGAGATAAAGCGAGGGGGGTTGTAAGTGGGTTGGAGGTAGAGAGAGATAGGAGGTGTTAGGGAGTTATAGGTAGAGAGAGACGGGGGTCTTAGGAGGATGGGTGTAGGTGGAGCAGGAGAAAGATAGAGTGAGAGAGGGGGTTAGCAAGGGTTAGGGAGAAGAAGGGGGGAGAGAGGGGAGACAAATTAGTGGTAAGGGGTGGCATAGGAGAGAGAGAGGGGTGGGTGTTAGGTGTAGGTGGAGGAGTAGGGGAGTGAGAGAGAGTGAGAGAGGGGATTAGTAAGGGTTGAGGGTAATTTGGGAGAGATAGAGAGGGGAGGAGGAGGAGGAGGAGGACGGGTTAGAGGTTGGGGGAGGAGTAGGGGTGTAAGAGAGAGAGAGAGAGGAGGAGTAGGAGTAGGGGGGTTAGAGAGAGAGAGAGATAGAGAGGGGAGGAGGAGGAGGAGGGTTTAGAGGTTGCGGAAGGAGTAGGGGGGTTAGAGAGAGACACACACACACACAGAGAAAGTTGGGGGGTGGGGGGTGTTAGAGGATTGTAGGAGAGAGAGAGAGCGAGAGAGAGAGAGATAGAGTTGGGGGGTGGGGGTGTTAGAGGATTTTAGGAGAGAGAGAGAGAGAGAGAGAGAGAGTTGGGGGGTGGGGGTGTTAGAGGATTGTAGGGGAGAGAGAGAGAGAGAGAGAGAGAGAGAGAGTGTTAAGATTTATGGGTAGCTGGAGGAGTATGGGAGAGAGTGTGTTAGATAGGAGGAGAGGAGTGAGAGGTAGGGGGAGGACTAGGTGGAAGAGAGAGAGAGAGTAGGGAAGGGGTGTTAGGGGTTTTGTGAAAGAGAGAGAGGGGTATTAGTTAAGGGTAAGTAGAGAACTACTAGAGAGAGAGAGAGGGGTTATTAAGGGTTGGAGGAGGTGGAGAGAGAGAGGGAGATGAGGGAGGGCTTAGTGGTAGGGGGAGTAGGAGGTTGAGAGAAAGATATATATAGAGAGAGTGAGGGGTGTGATTTCAGGGTAGAGGGGAGGAGGGGGTTTGTGGTAGGGAAAGATATATACTTTGAGGGGGTTAGGGGTTTGGAGAGGAGTAGGGTGGTTAGAGAGAAGGGACTCTATAGCTGAGGAGTGCATGGTTGCGTTATAGAGAGAGAAATATAGGAGGTGTTTAGTGGCACTACTATATTTGCACAAATTTACGACGCTTTTTCTTGAAAAACAGTTACATGTTCAACTTAAGAACGTTGGTATTTTAATTGAACTTACTCTATCTTTTTTTCGATGGCCTTTAAATATTGTCATTCTTTGGGAAAGAAGAAATTTCCACGTGGTAGGTTATAGTGGCATCAATGTCTGTCCTTCTTATGACTAGCCCATTTGCAAGTTTTCGACAAAATTAATGTTGTTCTTCCAATGCAATTGGTTGCACTTGCTACGCATATAGTGTTCTACTTACGACGACTAGGATTCCACATTGCAGGTTGCAGTGGTGTCATTATGCATTAGTCTTCCGACGCAATTAGTCGTACTTGTGAAGCATATAATGTTGTATTTATGATAGCTAGGATGCCACATGGTAGGTTGCAGTGGTGTCACTATGTGTTAGTCTTACAAAACTCGTGGCCTCATCTGTAACACATAGAATTTCGTACTTATGACGACGTGGCATGTTGGAATGGCATCACTTGTTGTCGGTGCTACAATGACTTGGGTAAGACATGATTCAAACTTGCAAAAACACCAACACAAACTGTCATTGGAAGTGTGACAACTATAAACAAAAAAAGAAAAAGAAAAATACATTATCCTTTAGAATATTAAATGTAGAATGTATTTATACCACAAGCAAACCATATTAAAATCCCTCATGCCTTGTAAGCATATCAAGAAGTGTGCTAGGGTACCACGATGTGGGTTGTGTACACATGCATTTATATGTTTAAACATATCTCCCATGAACCAATTTACAAAGAAACAAAGATTCGTATATCAATATTAGAATAAATTAGGTATAGGTGACTCCATACATACTAATGTGTTAGAAAAAAATACTAAGTATAATGCAAGGTCAAATTAAAGCACTAGTATTCCAAAGTAATGAAATATACTTTAATTAAAACACATAAAAAGTAATAAAATATACTAGTTTAATTAAAACACATAAAAAGTAATAAAATATACTTTAATTAAAACAAATAAAAAAGTGGGAAAATTAAAGCCTATGTTATGGGAACTCCCCTCCCCTTAATAAAAATATGAAAGAATACAACTCAAGGCCTAACTCAAGCCTTATGATCAGGCCACTAACTATAACAAAAGAAAATGTGACATTACATAACATTAATATGTTATAAAAAATTGTAAGCTTCTTGGCATCAGAAAACAACACAAAATAAATCAAATGCAAAGACTTTCATATTGTAAAGTCTATCCATGAATAAAAAGATGTAATGATCTCTTTAACGAGAGATGTTAACACTACCCAAAATATCTAGGATAAAAAACACAATAACTATACTAAGCAATGGCACACCATGAATACCTAAAGAATAATTTTGTATTAGAGGTAGATATTAATATTAATTCAATTACAATATTTCTGAGTGATAGAGAGAATATGACACTATTGAGTGATACAAATATGATTTAAAGTGTGAATTGTCCATAAAATCAAAGCATTAGTTCTTTAGTGGAAGAATATCTCTTAATTTGTTTATAAGAAAATTTGTGCTAAAAAGGAGACATTACAATTGGTATCATAGTGAAGGCTGCAACATTATGGGATTTATGGAGCTAGCATAGATGGAAATAATAACATCGTCTAATATAGATCTAAATATCAAATGAATATTGGAGGACCATAGAGCCATAATAGGGTTGGAGATTGCATTTGCACAAAAATTTTAGAGTCATATTAAAATTGGATAAAGAATGCTTGTTTGCATAATTTAAATCTATTTTCCATCTATGAGTATATTAGGAACCCGTGTCAACCCTTCTCTTTACTTTGTTAGTATATTTCTTTTGGACGCATATGCTTTGTAAGTCTTCCTGTAGTATTTGTTGATCCATAGTTTGTATTATCCCATGGTATTGACCCATATTATTTGATGCATATCCTCTGTAAGTCGTCCCACAGTATTATATGTCCCATGGTATTGATGCATAGTATTGGGCATAGACTCAGTGTATAAGTGTGTGTTGAGGTCAATGAAGGTACCGTGAAGTTATTCGTATTGAGCTTGCTCAAAGAAGGTTGCCCCCTCGAAATGGCCCGCGATCAATAAAGCGATTTTGAGTTCTGTTATTTATGCTATCTCGTGTATTTTGATTAATTAATCGTTGCAGGTTCTTCACATCTGGTATTAGAGCACTTTCTTGGGCTTGTTGGATGAAACTTATGCCAAACAAAATTTTGCATCTGTTGCAGGTTTGGATTTGGGAATAATCCCTATCCGCTTTACTATGGGAAGTACTTGGGCATAAGCCCTAAAAGTCATTGTGAGGAGTACCACAGGAAACCCAAAGTAGTTGGACCATTGAGAAGACCTTCTAGCGAAAAGGGCACCGACCCCTACCTGATTGACTAGTTCCCACCCGTGAGGTAAACCAAGAGTTGTCGTTTGTGGCAAAGCGGTTATCAGTTTTACCTGAGCCGTGGAGTGACGGGTACTGCCCCAATACGCAAGCCATCAGACAACATTGGTGGTCGAGTGAATCCTTTGAACCATTAGGAAGCCGAGCATATGGGTCCATATCTATTTTCAGCTGATAAATCGTAGATTCCCTCTATTTAGAACTGTTGCCAATCACTTTCGTGCCATTTTAGATCTATTTGTTGCTCATCCCCTTCCGCATCATTTCAAATCTATCTATTGTTGATCCCTTACGCGTCATTTCATATCCATCTATTGATGATCCCTTCCGCATCATTGTAGATCCATCTGTTTCCGATCCCTTCTGCATCGTAGTAGATCCATTCTGAAAAAAATAAGAAAAAAAAAACATGTATAAATTTTTGTTTTTTCGCCATATTTCCCTTGTTTTCACTCTGTTTCCGTTGAAAATTCCCTGACACCCCTGTAATCCCATTCTGCATCTTTCATTCCTGAGGACCCTATCCCAAATTCCACTTTCCAAAGCCAGAAATCACACATTTGGCTATATTTAGGGTTTGCCATAACTTATTTAATTTTCACCCAATCGCCTTCAAATTTTGCCACCGTGTTCATTCCCTATTTCTGCTTCTTTGTCCCTCTCTGACAAATTTCCCCATTCTTTCACCCCGCTTCTGAAATTCTCATTTTCTGCTTCCCTATCCATTCGAAAGTGTCCAAAACCTAGTCAAACCGCAATTACCCATCAGATTTTTTCCCAAATCCAAATTTTCCTTTACTAAGTAAGCTTATGTTTGTGTTTTTCTACCCATTCAAAAAAAAAAAAACCTCCTGGTTATGGTTGTCGCTTGCGTAGGAACAAAAACCATGGAGGAAGCACTTGCAACCATCCATACCAAAATTCAGAATTTGGATGAAAAATTTATCGGCCTCCATCTTGAGCATTTAGCCATGAACAACAAACAACAATCCGAGACTTCATCAGACAATGGGTTCTCTTCTTCCATCAATTTCCATAGTTCGAAGCTTGATTTTCCTCGCTTCAATGGTACTAATCCGACTGGATAGATCTATCATGCAAAACAATATTTTAGTCTGCATAATACTTTTGATGTCAACAAAGTTCCACTTGCATCATTTCATTTGGAACAAGAAGCTCTTCAATGGTACTGTTGGTACATCAAGGCTCATGAAGAGCCAAAATGGTGAGATTTTTGCTAGCTCCTTTTGCAATGATTTGGTCCTAGTGCTTTTGATGACTTCACAGGAGCCCTCACTAAACTTCGCTGAATTGGAACTATGAGAGAGTATCAGACAGAATTTTTGAAACTAGCCAATCACACAGAAGGATTGTCTGATGAATTCTATAGGAGTTGTTTTATCAGTGGTCTTAAGGATGAAATCCACTCAGAGGTTAAAATGTTCTGTCCCAACACAATGATGGAAGCCCTGGGGTTGGCTAAGTTGGCAGAAGACAAGATTTCAGCCCAACAGTGCTCTAAACCCACTTTTGTTCCCTTCTGAAATATGGGTTCTCAACAACCTCCCATCCCGCCAGCTCCTTGACCAACTCCTATCAAGCATTTGTCTGAAACAGAGATGTAGGAACGCAGAGAAAAAGGGCTTTGTTATAATTGTGATGAGAAATTCACTCGGGGACATAGATGTGTTTAGCAAAATCTCTATCTTTTGGATGTGGATTCTCTGCCTGCCTCTAAAATCGGTCAATAAGCTACAAATACAATGTATGATCAGGTCGAAATTCAAGAGCTCCCTATTGACCCTCCATCTCAGGAAGACCACCTAGAGATATCTCTCCATGCTTTAGCTGGAATCACCACCCCCCAAACAATACGGGTCAGGGGTTACTTCAAGAAGCTTCCTCTTACAATACTCATTGATTCTAGTAGCACTCATAACTTCATTGACCCTCGGATCGCCAAACAGGATGATTGTTTTGTCCATCCTTGCTCCAACTTTGAAGTCATGGTTGCCAATGGGGGAACCTTACCTTGCAAGGGGAAGTGTCACAATGTGTGTATCTCTCTGGAAGATTATAACCTGCGCTCTGACATGTTTACCTTGTCCTTTGGCAGATGTGATGTGGTTTTAGGCATTCAATGGTTATGCAATGTTGGCCCCATCTTATGGGATTTTTCTGAACTTTGGATGCAGTTTTTAGTCAATGGGAAACAACACAAATTTATGGGATTACAACCACGGTCTCTCCGCATCATCAGTTCACATCGCATGGAAAATATCCTTAAGAAGAATTCACATGGTGTCATCGCTCAACTCCATTCCATTCAGATGCACCCATCAACAGTCTCCACTACTTCCTTGGATAGATATGGAGGTGTCTTTGGTGAACCAGTGGGCTTCCCGCCTTCAAGAGACCTTTCCGGTAAGAATTTGGCCACATCTACATCTCAACAGGAAATGATGGCTATTTTGCATGCAGTACATAAGTGGCAACCATACCTATTAGGGAATTATTTCTGCATCAAGGCTAATCTCTAGAGTCTATAAAATTTCCTGGAACAACGGGTCTCCTCCCTAGCACACTTGAAATGGGTTATCCAACTCATGGGTTATGCCTATGCGATCACTTACAAGAATGGTAAGGACAATATGGTGGCAGATGCTTCTTCTCGCACATTTGATGACCCAATTTTTCTTACAACTATTTCTCTGCTTGTTCCAAATTGGTTGCAATCTGTTCAACTGGGCTATCTCTTCTTTGAACTCCATGCTTCTTCATCAGTAGGGAACTCTGGGTTCCTCAAAATGTATGACTAGGAACAATGTACCTTCTTTTAGCAGGGACTGAAAATGACAATTCAACACATGGTGGTTGACTGTGATACTTTCCAGGTCAACAAAGGTGAAACGACACCCCTTTTGGGCCTACTTGAACCCTAACCCATCTCTACACAGATTTGGACAACAATTTCTATGGATTTCCTAGAAGCACTCCGGTGGTACAATACAACATCTAAAAGGACACCATATGAAGCAGTCTATGGACAAACACCACCAGTTCTTCTTCCATACACCCTCAGTAGTTCCCAAGTTCAATAAATTGACTTGGTTCTTCAAAACCGCGATCAGATTCTTATCATTCTGTAGAACAATCTTCACATGGCAAGAATTCGACTGAAACAACAAGCCGATTAGCATTGTTCGGAATGCATTTTTCACGCAGTTGATATGGTTCTTCTTCATCTACAACCTTCTGAGCAATCCTCCCTAAAACTGAAAAGGCATCAGTGGCACGGAATGCAACCCAAGGATAGGCGTCTGAGATGGCCAAGAATATGGAGGCCCAAGAAAAGAAAATACAAGAAATGGAGTGGTGGATTCAACTTATCGATCTTCAAATGAACAATATTTATGGTATCTGGCTAGTAAATAAGCAAGACCCGTCTCTTCCGGACATGCACTTAGGAGAAGGATCCTTCGATAATGATGTTTTAATTAACAAATTATAGTTTCATATTGAAGTATCGATGGCAGTGTTAGTTCGATTCATGATGCCAATAATAAATATTCTATAGGTAGGTTGAGGTTATATGTCCCGCGGGCTAGGCTGGTTTGGGAATTACCATCAATTTTGATATATTCCCACTTTTTCTATTATCACAACTATAAGATCTTTAGCTACTATTAAAGGAAATTGAAGACATGACCTACAGGATTGGACGGACTCATAATGTGAATCAATGTGAGAAGTGGTGTGGTTTTCAAACCGATGTAGGTTTGTGTTCCATCGGAAAGGTTAGTCCTTCAATTCACTAGGCAAGTCATTAGGTTAGGTTACTGGTTCATATAGGTAAGTCATGCAGCAATGTGATTTGACATATACAAAGATTGAAATCTAACCTACAGGTTCTGTTCGGATCCTCCTCATGTCCAATCAACATAGATAATATCCTTTCTATAGCTTGGGATGAATATGAAAATTTAAGGACAAAGGAAAATAAATGATCGCTGTTAGTTTCTAGTGATCTTAAGGAGGAAAACTGATAGATTTAGGAATAATATGAATCTTCCTCATCTTATCTCAGGAAGACATTTGGACAATTAAAACAAGTTACCGAGAATCCATGTATACTTAGATTGGAGTAGTGGAGTACTTCTCCGCTATGGGCATAAATGGAAACCGATAGCTACGTAGGCAGTTCAGGCTTCTTACTCACACTATCAACAATAAAGGGATAAAAGCTCTTACGATAGGTAGGATAGAGATAATAACCAGGTAGTAAGAAGACTTATGATTCAAAGAAATAAACATCATTCAGGGCTATTTTTATTCAATAAGGTTGTTTTCCTCTATTTTATCTCCATGAGTGCATCCCTTTCTTGAAGCATCTCATCCCTTGTCAATGACTATCCCCAAAAGTAGGTGCAGACTAAAATTGATGGATACAAATTATATGTATCTCAAATTTGCACATGGATCCAAATGGCAGATTCGCTAAGAAAGAGGAAATAAAGGAGAACTTCCAACTATAGTATGAAGTTCCTTTCCTTCTAATGCTAAAAGAGGAAATAGAGGAAATACTTGCAAATATTGTTCAATATAAATAAGCGCATTTTCAATCTACAATATGTGTGTGTACACACATACACACACACACAATGAAGGTATGTTAATTATATAAAAGATATTGTAGAAAAATGTCAGCTTATAGGAATTAGAAAAATATCCCCTCCCCCCCCCTCCCTTGAAACAAAATCACGACCAAGGCCCTTTCTAGAAATCTCATCAAATGAATATTATGAAATATGCAAGATGTATGGTCATTGCTCACATTTTCTTCCCACTATTGTATAGGTACTGATTATCCCCAACAACCTCTTAGATGGTCAATCTAAATTATGACAACTATGAACTGTGTGCGTGTATGTTTCATCTAGCAATTGGTGTGTACTTGTTAATTTTCAATTGGTTTTTGTCTTCAAATTTGCTACATAGATGTCAGCCAAGACAATAACATTGAAGTGGAGACCGATGATAGGAGGTTGGGCACTCTCGGGAAGATACCTATAAATCTATATAAGTGCTAGATGAAACATGGGTCGAGACAGGAAACAAGGGACATTATAGATCCACATACTCTCCCAAGAAGACCAATATATGGACATTAAAGAGCCACATGCAATGCTATAGAATATTTCCATAATCATTCGGAGAATTGGGAAGCTAAAACAAAACAAAGAAACAATAACCTAGTTAGCTCATAGTTGAGACATAGCTATGGGTTTTTATTGGCCATAGGGCCACTCAGATCTATGATACACATGAACTATATAGTCTTGACATACAATTTATAGAGGACCATGATCTATAGGTTATTAATAGAAACCTTTAGATTATACAAATCTAAGCTTATCTTGAAGTTTACTATTAGACATAATTGGTTTTGTTGGTGTGAAGCTCTATTTTTTATTTTAGTTGTAGACTCTCATCTATGTGATTTTTCCTTGGACTATGATCTATAGGTTTATTATAGCAATCAGAGTCTGATTGCAGCTTGCACTTTCGGATATGTCTCTCCATGAAAACCACGCAATGGCTATACCACGAGGCATGTATCTACATGCCCAAAAACTTTATGCCCAATTTGTATATGCAAGTCATTTATGGATTTCATGTAAGAACGTAGTTTTCAGATACTGGATTGGACACAACATGGGATGAGCTACTGAGAAAACCCTTTCTGAGAAAAAAATATGGGAGGAGTTACAAAGAAAATTCGCACTAAGAAAAGAATGTTGGACGAGTTACTAGGAAACCCCTTACTAAGAAAAAAATGTGGCATGGGTGGTATGAGCTATTGAGAAAACCCTTACTTAGAATACAATGTGGGTCATGTTACTAAGAAAACCCTTAATCAGAAAAAGATGCGGGACGATATACTGAAAAAACAATGTGGGAAGAGTTACTGAGAGAACTCTTACTAACATAGTTGCTGAGAGAACCATGTATTCAAATTGTTCTACTGATGATGGAAGATTCCAGTGTCATTCCATTGATCAGCTACCTATGCAAGCATCTAATTGTCTTGCCGCACACAATTTTTCACCACTTTAGTTCTATTTGAATTTGGGTGTGTTTCCGAATTGGTGATTTTGCATTGATTTATTGCTATTTCAATTTGGGTATAAGTTTAAGACTTGTTCTAAACTACTTTAGAGGAAGGTAGATGTGAATTCATTTAGGCTATATTCATTTGGAGGAACTACTTCTAGAGTTACAGATGAAGCTATTTGTGATATAATATATCACATAAATTTTCTTTATTTCAATAGAATTTGTTTGATGTATTATAGTCTAGGGCGTAGGGGTTTGGGGCTAAAGGGTTAGGGGGATACGAGGGTTAGTTTTTAGGAGGGATAGGGGTTAGGGTTCTATGAGGGTTAGGGGTTTAAGAGGGATAGGGATTAGGATACTAGAGGTCTAGGGGGTTATGGGGTTATAATTCTACCATGGGAAAAAATTCAATTTCTTTGGAACTATGATTGAGGCCAATGTGTTTTGAGTGCTCATTATCCTACCTCAACTAGTGGACAACATTGGATCACTAGGATTCAATTGTACGATAACTGAAAATCATTTTTAATTTTTAAGGTTCTAAGTAATTAACATAGAAATGACCAATATTTTTAATGGGTTATAATTTAAAATAAACTGAACCTTGTATTTTGTAGGTATGATCACAAATCAAAATCATTCCCAAAATCATCTTTGTAATTTCACTAGAAAGTGAATTTAAATGTTAATTCTATGCCAACTAGAATTGTCAAGACACAAGTCCTTGCAAGGTGTGGTTTATTAGTTGGGTGGAAATGGGTTTCTATGTGTTAGTTGTTTTCACACACCTTTATCCCATGGTTCTCAAAGAAAACAATGATGGTGATGATGATGATGAGCTTCTCTTGGTTTCGAAAATAATTTATTCTCTACTAAATAGGTCCAACCAGGTGAAGGTGGAAAAATAACCTATTTATCCATATAACCTATTTATCATGCATATATAACAAGTAGAAAAATAAACATTAAATGTAAATGAAAGAAATGGTGATGATGATGATGATGATGATGGAAAGAATGATGAGAATGATGATGATGATGATGATGATGATGAAGATGACGACAATGATGATGATGACAATGATGATGATGACGATGACAATGATGATGATGGTGATAAAGAAAATGATGATGGCAATGTTGTTGTTGATGATGAGGATGATGATGATGGGCACAACAAAAATGATGTTGATGATGGCCACAACAACATGTTAGGATATTTAGACACTTAGGAGTTAGTTAAGATCAACTTGTGTAATATATCCGTTAGGGATAGTGTGTTTCTTTAGTATTCATTAGTATGCATTTGTAAATACTTAATCCGACGGTCACAATATGTTTCCGACATAGAGTGATCCGACGGCTCAACTTCTCTTAGATCAAACCTAACCTTGATCCGTGGCTTAACACCCGATTGGTCCATGATCTCTATTTAAAGATCATGGAGGGTCATTGTTTAGTTGATCGATTATGAGAAGCTCATTTGTAACTTTCTTTCTTTGCATAATAAATTGTCCTGTAGACGCTATTTGGCCGGGGCCGTGGAGTGTTTCCCTCAAGAGGGTTTAAACCACGTCAAAACATCGGTGTGTTGATCTGTGATCTGTTTGTGTGAAGTGGTTGCTCTTGTTGTTCAGTCCTTTGGTAGTACCCTGTGTACCCGAACATGGTATCAGAGCTTTTATGAAGTGCCGCTTCCGGTTATGATCTAGATCTTGAACTGTTGTTGTCGAAACTCGAAAGGGTTTCTAGTTCTGGTATTTCTGTGCATTTATGGGTTGTGGGAGGTGGCCCATTGCGTCCGGAGCGTCGTTTCCATTGGAAAATAGTTTTTGTTTGATCGAAAACGGTTCCCGGTTGCTCCAGAAACGCGTATTTCATCAGATCTGAAGGTATAATGTTATAGTGACGCATTTTTTTATTTCGTTTTTTGAAAAGAAAAAATCTCATATTTCATCTTTTTTTACTGTTAGATTTTTTTTGGTTCGGATTGTTGCTTTCCCGTCTGCGTATGCTCTTTGCCGTGCACCTTGAGCAATCTCGGCAAATCAGAAACAGAAAGGGAAAGGGTTTTTCTCGGCTGCGTATGCTCTTTGCCGTGCACCTTGCGCGATCTCGGCAAATCAGAAACAGAGAGAAAACGTATACTTTCCGGGAAAGCTAACAAGATCTAAGTCCACAAGTGTGGGAAAGTTTTTTTTGTTTCGATTTGTGGACTGTTTTGTAGGGAAAAGGGCAAGCACGCAAACCGAGCAAGAAGAGTAAAAAAAAAAAAAAAAACCCCCTTCCTCATTCCCATATTTTACATACCTTTTAATTTAGCTCACTTGGTTCAAAGTTGCTTTATTCCTTAATAGGTCTTGAGTTCAAGTCTTAGGAAGTTACTTTTAAAAGAAAAAGTGCATGCAATTTCTATTTTCAAGTTACTTTATTGTAAAAGTGCATCTCACTTAAATAATAAAAAATAAAAATACAAGTGAGTCACTTAAGTTTTTTTTATTGTTGCACTATTTAAAAGTAATATCATTGTAAAAGTGAAATCACTTATTTTACAAAAGTGGTTCACTTCAAGCAACTTTTTTGTAAAGTGATTGTCGAAAGGTTCATTTTGGGAAGAGGGGGGTTCTTTTTTTTTGCTGGACATTCTCTAGCTGCCACGTCACTATTGGGGACATCTTCAACAGTTTCTTTGTTCAAGCATAACTTCATCATACAGAGTCCGTTTTCAGTGCCGTTTTTTTTTAAACCGCCTATTTTTTCGAGCTCTTCACATCCAGACTATTGGTTTCTGCTTTTACAGCCATTAATTTACAAATATGACCGCCCTTTGTGATATTCTACTTAACAGTTCCAACTATTTCTCATGAAAATCTCGTATGGAGGATGTTCTACGAAGTAGGGGACTTTTCAGAATTACAACAGGGAAAGAAAAAGAACCCACTGATGATAATAAGAAAATAAAATGGGCAAATAGATGTGATGAAGCTCGTGGATTGATTGGGATGTCAATCTCTACTGATTTGCGATTCCACATATCTGGAATTGATGAACCTAATGCTGCTTGGGACAAGTTGGAATCTGTGTTTGGTAAACACAATGAAATTCGAGGTCACCAACTCGAAAATGAGTTGATTTCTTTAAATCCAAGTGACTTTTCATGCATTCAAGATTATTTATCTAAGTACAAAACTCTCAAGCTCTTATGTGCAGAATGTAAGATTGAGAGGGAAGACAAACAATGCATTTATCATATTCTTTCCAAACTTGGACCTGCATATTCTGTTTTTGTATCTACATTTTACTCCATGAAAGCATCCTTGAATGCAGCTAGCTATTAAGAGCCTAGTCTTGAATCCTTTTGTGATTCCTTGATTAGGGAACAAGATAAACTCATTCATCTTGGAATAATCAACAATGCAGATATATCTGGGAAAGCCTTATTGTCCCAACAGAAAGAAAAGTCCAAGCCTCCCAAGAAACAAAATTTTCGCAATAATAAGTCAAACAAGGGTCCAAAACCCTTTCAGTCAGCTCCTTCTTTAAAAAATGACAAAGGATCCAAGCCAAAAGGCAAGAAGACTGAGCATCATTGCAACTATTGCGGGAAAGATAATCATGATGAATCTAAGTGTTTCAAGAAGATGGCAGCCTTGGAAGCAACAATGAAGAAGCACCACATCAGCCTAGATTCGCCTTCAGAATCTGCCTCTCATGGACATGCACTTTGTGCTTCTGGTTATTCTTATAATGCATCTTCTTCTTCTACTTCAAATGAATGGCTCATTGATTCTGGAGCATCTTATCATATGGCTAAGGATCGAGCCATCTTTTCTACTATGCATGAATGTAACACCAAACAAATATTTGTTGGTCATGATAGATCTCTAAGTGTTGTAGGAGCTGGAACAATTCCAGTAGATAATGGTCATTTTAGTGATGTACTATGTGTTCCAAGAATTTCCTGCAATTTGTTATCATTCTATCAGATCACTCATTCTGGTGAAGGTAAAACTGTGACGTTTACACCTCACCAAGTTGTAATCAAGGATTTTAAAGATCCTCAACAGGTTCTAGCTACCGGAATTGTTGATGATATTACCAGGTTGTACAAGTTTAACAACTTTGGGTCATCACCTTTCCCTTCAGTTTTTGTTGCTCATAGTGATAACTTGAGCAAACTTTGGCATGAGCGATTTGGTCACTTAAATTATCGCTCATTGCAACAACTATGTAAAGAAAATATGGTGACAGGTCTTCCGATGGTATCTTGCAGAGATGGTGTTTGTTCCGGTTGTGTACTCGAAAAACATCATCGGGACAGTTTTGATAAACGTGCCTCTTGGCACGCCTCAGTTCCCTTGGAGCTTGTGCATAGTGACTTGTGTGGTCCTCTTCCATCTGCTTCCTTTTCTGGTTTCAAATATTTCTTAACTTTCATTGATGATTACACCAGACGTACTTGGGTTTATTTCCTAAAACTTAAGAGCGAAGTATTTAACATGTTCTTGGCCTACAAGGCCCTTGTTGAAAAACAATCTGGTCATCAAATTATCAAGTTAAGATCTGACAATGGAGGAGAATATGTTAACAAATAGTTCACTACTTTCTGCACTGAACAAGGCATCCAACAACAACACACTGTTCCATATACACCACAACAAAATGGTGTAGCTGAGCGGAAGAACCGCACTTTAAAAGAAATGGCTAATTGTATGATCCAATCTAAGGGACTAAGTCTTCAATTTTGGGCTGAAGCCATAAATTGTGCAAATTACATAGTTAATCGCACCCCCACAAAAGCATTACAAGGTATAACACCGGAAGAAGCATGGAGTAAAGTTAAACCTTATGTAAGTCACTTTCGTGTGTTTGGTAGTGAAGCATGGGCTCATATTTCGGATGAAAAACGGAAAGCATTGCAGCCTAAAAGTGAAAAGTGCATATTTGTTGGATATTCTGAAGATGTAAAAGGTTAAAGACTTCTTCAACCGCATTCTCATGCTATAATCATTAGAAGAGATGTTAAATTTGATGAAAATATATTGGCCTGCAAGCCTAACTCGGTGAGTGTGCCATCTTTGGCCTGCGAGCCTGATTCGGCGTTTGTGCCTTCTTCTTCTTCTTCTTCCAACTTTCTTGACAGGTTTCCAACTCCAGTTTCTGATGATGACAGTGAGGATGAAAATCCACCTCCGCCTGCTCATGTTCCTCTAGTTGCACCAGCACAAGTGCTTCCTCGATGGGTCCGTTCAACATGTGAAGCAGCTGGTGATCTTGCCGGTGATCCTAGAGATCAACGTCGAACACGTTCTCAGTTTCAGCGAGCCTCTTCTCTTTTGGCTCAAGTTTTCGAGAATCATGATCCAGAAACTTTTGCAGAAGCTTCAGGGAATCCAGATTGGGATGCAGCCATGGATGAAGAATATCGTTCCTTAATGGCGAACGATACTTGGGATCTTGTACCTCTTCCAAAAGGAAGAAAACTTGTCAGATGTAAATGGGTCTACAGAACTAAGTATGCATCAGATGGAAGTGTTGAAAGACTTAAGGCAAGGTTAGTTGCCAAAGGTTTTTCTCAAGTTGAAGGGATTGACTACAATGAAACCTTTGCTCCCGTTGCCAAAATGAACTCTATCCGCCTTGTTCTTTCCCTTGCAGCCTTACACAACTGGGAAGTCCATCAAATGGATGTCAAGTCTGCCTTCTTACATGGTGATTTACAGGAGAAAATTTACATGGAACAACCTCCTGGCTATGTTCAGAATAACTCTAGCCTTGTCTGTCGCCTTAAGAAATCCTTATATGGCCTTAAGCAAGCTCCTAGAGCTTGGTATGCCAAAATGGATAGCTTTCTCCTTGACACTGGTTTTTCTAGATGCCATTCTGACCCCAATGTCTATACCAAGAAAGTAGGAAACCATCTCATCATACTTGTTCTATATGTTGATGACCTTATTCTTACTGGTAGTGACCCTCAGATTATAACCCATGTGAAATCCAGTCTTAAACAAACTTTTGAAATGTCAGACTTAGGACATTTGCATTATTTTCTTGGTCTCCAAGTTCTGCAAACCAAAGAAGGAATCTTTCTTTCTCAGTCTAAGTATGCTTGTGACCTTCTTCGTCGCTTTCACATGGAAGATTGTACACCAGCCCCTTCTCCCTTCCAGTCTGGAGTCAAACTTTCTGCCACTTGTACTTCACCTGAAGTAGATGCCACCTTGTATCGTCAGCTTGTTGGTAGTCTTTTATACTTGACTCATTCCCGTTCTGACCTTTCCTTTGCTGTTGGTCGAGTTGCCCGTTATATGCAGACACCTCATGAAAGTCACTGGAAAGCAGCTAAAAGAACACTTCGATATATTCGAGACACAGTTCAGTTTGGGATTCATTACAGTATAGGGGGGAAACCTTTGTTGGTTGGTTTCACTGATTCATATTGGGCCGGCGATCCTGATGATCGAAAGTCCACTGCAGGTTATGTTTTCAGTCTGGGATCTGGACCTATTACTTGGGCTTGTAAGAAACAACAAGCTGTTGCTCTTTCTTCTGCAGAGGAAGAATATCGAGCAGCAGCTAATGCCAGTCGGGAAGCTTTATGGCTTAGACAGATCCTTTCATAGTTTGGATTCGAGCAGCAGCAGCTTACTCCACTTTGGTGCGACAATCAAAGTGCCATCAAGCTTGCCAAAGATCCAGTTCTACATCAACGCAGCAAACACATTGAGCTACATATGCACTTCATTAGAAATCTTGTTCATGATCGTGTTCTTGAAGTGCTCTTTTGCCCTACAGATGATCAAGTTGCAGACATCTTCACCAAGTCTCTTACAGAAGCGAAGTTTTCTAAACTTTGATCTATGTTAGGAGTTCAGGAACTTGTCATTAAGGGGGGATAGGCTCTAATGCCTCCTTCCTTCTCCTAATAGTGTCACTTTTGTAAATCCTTCAATCCTATTCCAAGTTGTTCTTAAGGGGGGATGTTAGGATATTTAGACACTTAGGAGTTAGTTAAGATCAACTTGTGTAATATATCCGTTAGGGATAGTGTGTTTCTTTAGTATGCATTAGTATGCATTTGTAAATACTTAATCCGACGGTCACGATATGTTTCCGACATAGAGTGATCCGACGGCTCAACTTCTCTTAGATCAAACCTAACCTTGATCTGTGGCTTAACACCCGATTGGTCCATGATCTCTATTTAAAGAGCATGGAGGGTCATTGTTTAGTTAAATGAGAAGCTCATTTGTAACTTTCTTTCTTTGCATAATAAATTGTCCTGTAGAATCTATTTGGATGGGGCCGTGGAGTGTTTCCCTCAAGAGGGTTTAAACCACGTCAAAACATCGGTGTGTTGATCTGTGATCTGTTTGTGTGAAGTGGTTGCTCTTGGTGTTCGGTCCTTTGGTAGTACTCTGTGTACTCGAACACAACAATGATGATGATGATGATGATTATGTCGACGATGAGGATGATGGAAACAATGACAATGATTATGATGATTATTATGATTATGATAATGATTATAGCGATTATGATTATGATTGTACAATTCGTATACATTTTAGAAATATCATTGATATTATTCTTCATAGAACTGCACATCTGTATCATCCATTATTCCAGAATCGATGTTGAATAGATTGAACACATCAACATCATCAACAATATCATCCTCATTATATATATAGCTTCGCCCAATCAAGATTCTTTGCAATGTATACAGTAGTGCATCCCACTCTTTACTGAGTGTATGAGAAAATGATATAAATTAATAAGAATACAGATTAACAATTTATGCAATAATAAAAATTAAATAAGTGAATTATAGTTAAAACATAATAACGTAAAATATTATAAATATCAACCATCTAATTTGTAACTTTCACTTTCCTCAGTCTACCATTCCCAAGTGGGACCTCCGGCCTTTAAATATTTCCATGGAGTCAGCATCACAAATGGGATGCATATTAATGTTTCTTGTTAGCTTAGGAAGATACTAACTAACATACACACCATGGATTGATATACCATATATCCATCCACCATAAAACCCTCACGACGTGCTCTTTGTATAACCAAATCCTTAAATTATTTCAAGTGTCTCTCTACCATCCACATTGACCTTGTGTGTATACGCACACAAATTTCAATCTCCTCAACTTGGTGTGTACATCAAAAAGTGTTGGAGGTAGATACTTTTGCATTGCACACATTAGTTGAGGAATTTCTATCCTCCAATATTTCATATCTTCTTTATTGATTTTTTTATATCACCACCACGTACAAATGATACAACCGAAACATAGGTTTCAACATAAAAATATATATATACATTGCCAATAAAACACATGTGATCAACCACTTATGCAACAAACTTTCTATACATATAAATTGTTATTTACATCATGTATTTTCCAAGATCATGGATAATTTGTTTTATGTTGTTGTCAAAGATGTCATAGAGAGATCGAGGTAGAACATATTGTAAGAAAAATAAAACATTATTTTATTGAAAATATATTAAAAAGAAGTATATCATCATACTTCTATCACACTCCATGGTCGTCAAATCTTAAAATAATACAATAATAAAACGGTCAATTTAGGTGCAAAGGCCCTGTAACGGCCTGTCGTGAAGAAAATATAAGTCAGCGGAATAACGGTTTTTGTTGTTTTGATCTACTGTAACAATCATTTCGAAAGGAAAAGACTAGATGCTGGAATGGTCGAATCACTTTTTGTGTCCCCACTTAATCGTTCATATATTTAATTTCAAAATTCGTTAAACTGTTTCATCGTTTCGTCTGCTCTACATTTACTTGTATTTCTTCTTTGGCCGTGGCCAAAGATTCATGTTAATTCCCTGAATATATTATGTCCAAACTTGGTTGATAAAGAAGTAAAAGTATGAAAGAATAATTAAATGTATGAAAGTTACGAGTAATGGTCCATGGTATTAAGTAAATCCTCTTACAAGTTTGCTTTGTTTTAGTTTTCTTATTATTTATTGAGGATAACTACAAATCTATAGATATAGATATTTATTATTAATATATTTTTATTTTTTATAAATATCTAATTACAAAATAAATTAAATTTAAAATTTGTGTTTTGTTTAATTATTAAATTTAATAATTATTTAGTTTAAAAACAAAACAATCAATCTGTTATGTATTTTGGATGTAAGAAAACAAACACGAATATAGGAATAGTTGCATTCTGAGGATAATTTTCAAAACTGTGAATTAGCAATCATATTTTAGGCAAACAATATACTGATGTAAAGATAGCTAGTATATGCTGCCTTTATTTGGGGTGTGGGTGCACGGTAGTTGGTGAGGCTTGATGGTTACTTCGATGGAAATCCAGTTTCGATTCTTCCGCTGAGGACGGTGAAGGCATAGTTGTCCCAGGGTGGTCACCATACTCGTCAGCTAGTTCGACACTTAAATAAATAAATAAATAAAATAAAATATGCTGCCTCTATTTGTTTTTAATTATACATATGAATTTAGTTTGTTCATGAAGAGTCGAGTGTATTAGCAACTTTATCATTTATTTCCCGGTAATGTTTTCCCGCTATCATTTCCTGCTCGCTAGTTCCTGCTTCCAGTTAATTGTATATATTAAATAAAAACATTGCAGGTATTGAGAATGCAATATTTAAACAAATATAGTTTATAAATTGTTGATTGCATCCAGAAATGTAAGATGCATTTATATATCTTATCAGTATCATGCGTATAAACATGTACAATTTGTGGCTAAGTGTAACATGCATAATTTTCTATCTATTAAAAAATCATAAAAATGCTAAACATTAAGATGTTAAACAGAAATTAAAGTGATAAGTTCAACTAAAATTGTTCAAAGTAACATCTAGTTTAGCTTCTTACGAATAATCTTAACGTTTGAATGACTTCTAAAGTATAACTTTCGAATACATATAATTGGCTAAGAAAATTACATCTCAATATATTGTAATTGAAATGCAAAGCTAAAACTAAGAACCCTACCAGTCAAAATGGTCATTAAGATGTGAGAACGGCCAGCGTACAATGCTATTTCAAAGAGCGCAACAATAACAAGCAATATGGGATCCCCTCGTGAGAGATAAATTTATTAATTAAAATTAGAAAAAAACATTGGAAAACAAATAAACCACCTCTTTAGTCATGTTACCTTGATGTTGACTTCAAAATTAAAGAAAGTGAAGAAGCAATATGTTGAATGTCAACACTTAAGCCAAAAATTCTATTGTTTTAGCAACAACAAATCCCTTCATTTTTTAAAGGAAAAATGATGGGATCCCCTATGGATTTTGTTTTTCTTTTTTAAATAAGGGTACCTGCACGAAGCTGGTACCCAAAAACACCGCAATGACAACGTGTGAGCGCAAAAAAACAAACATGTGCACACATCTATAAACACGCGTACGCACTCCTGATTTGGCAATGTTGAGCCTTCATTGATGTGGATAAAAGAAGCGCGTGTGTACTCTTATGCCCGCACGCGTTGTTAATGTGTGCGCAAAAAGAATCATGTGCACGCTCTTATGCGCACACGCGTTGTTAATGCTTACGTAAAAAAGATGCATGCGTGCCCGTGCATAATGTTCCCGCCATTAATTCACCAACGTTTACCCCATTTTATGCCAAACATTCAATACTTTATGAATATTTGCATACACTGGACTATACTTCAAAAGTGGATAAATGAATGGCTAAAGAGAGGGGGTTTAAGGCTCCTAGGGATTTAAGGATTTAGGAATTAAGGTTTATGGTCTTAGGGATTTGGAATTTAAGGATTGTGGGCTAGGTTCGTTAGGAGTTAGGGCTATGGTATTACATGTTTAATGGTTCAACGATTTAGTGGTTAATGGATCTAGTGCTTTAGGAAGAGTGAGAGGTAGAGAGAGATAGAGAGAGAGGAGGTTGAGAGAGAGAGAGAGATGGGATATGGGAGAGATAGAGAGAAAGAGATCATGGGGTTAAGGGTAGAGAAGTAGCATCCCATGTCATACCTGCAGGTGTCGCGCCTGGTGCAATGCCACGTTGGATTTGAAATGTAAACATGCTTAGAGGGTGAAAGAAGAGGATTGAGACCTAAATTAACATTTCATAGCTCAGGAACTGTGATATGGGGATGAAATGATTTGGGACCTAGGCCCTAAATCATTTGGATATGTGTTTTTTTCACACCAAAGACGGCCCCCTCAAACATGGTTGAGTAAGGAAATAATACAAAAAAAACTCTCTCGTAACTCCAACTTTCAAAAAAAATTGTAAGGGGTCCCTAGATTTTCCCTGGGGGGGTGTTGTGGTCACAACAATGAGATACATGAGAAATGAGTATGTTTTGTAAACTGAAACAAGGGATTTAAGCCCTAAATGACCCTCTCAACCTTAAGTGCCATGATCAAACATAAAAGCCACAACGCGAGCCCTCTATAAGGTTTCTTTGGCATCAAAGTTGAAAGTGAGTTTCATTACAATGTCTTGGGAGTCATGTATGAGTATCACTAAAAAATAGGTGCGTGTTTTGTATATACATAACGCACACACATTATTAACTTCACAAATTTATGTTTTTAAGTGTTGGATGGAGATAAAGGGGGTGAGAGAGAGAAGAGACATATGAGAGGGGGGGCATGATGATGAAGATGGTAATGAGGAGGAGGAGGAGGAGGAGGAGGATGATGAAGATGAAGATGATGGTGAAGATGAAGATTATGATGATGATGATGATGATGATGATGATGATAAAGAAGAGGATGATGATGATGATGATGATGATAAAGAAGAGGATGATGATGATCATCATCATCATCATCGAAAATCATCATCATCATCATCGTCATCGTCTTCATCTTCATCATCATCATCCTCCTCCTCATCATCATCCTCATCTTCATCTTCATCATCATCATCCTCATCCACATCATCATCGTCATCATAATCATCATCCTCATCATCATCATCGTCCCCATCTTCATCATCATCATCATACATTACAAAGAGAGAAGTATTTCTTCAGAAGGAGAGAGCTGTAAGTAGCAAATAGTACTGCCTATCTCGACTATAAAGTTCCATTTCTGATGCTTCCTATATTTTTCCATAGTAGAAGTGGGATAAAAAACCTTACAAATTGAGAATTTAACAGTGTGCAGAAAAACATTCAAAAACTATAGCAAAAAGGAGGAACTTGTAGAGAAGAGGAGAAATTAGCTATAGTTTTGTTGCTGCACAGAGGCAACATCAGCCATTTCTTGATTCACAGTGGGAGCTTCCTGAAAATAGCTGCATTGAGTCTTGTTGGTTGTGCTTGAGACATCTTCTTTGATTATATCAACCTTTCCCATTAACTCGAAGAGATTTATCTCTAGATCGTCGATTCTAGAATCTTGACAGGAGAGTTGCTGGGAATTATACCTGACTTCGGAGGCAATTTCACTATTCTACTTGATGCTAGTGCAAATTTCCTCATAAGCTCTGTGGAGATGGAGCTTGACGTCTTCAGTGGTGAGATTGACGGCTGCAAGAGAATCCTTCACACCGTCTATGGAGCTACAGAGGGGCCCGAGATGGAGGAAAGGTTCGGAGTAATCACCAGAGGGATCGGGGTCGCATTCCAGGGGCTCGAGAATGGAGAGGCATTCGATTGCGGACAGGAGCAAAAGAGTGGGATGAGAGCGATCCATTGAAGAGGTAAAAGCCTGAGGGAGGAGGGGTGGATTTAAGGTCAGCTCACTTGAGCTGACAGGTGAAGGGCAGGCCATGTGACAGGAACTTGAGAGACTGCGTGCCTTCTATAGAAGCGCAGGGGTGGGGTAGTCCAAGAGGAGGCCGACAATGCCAAAGTCGGGATGGAGATGCATGGGGAGAGGGTCAGGGGATATAAAAAAAACAACCTTTTCATTATTATAAAGAACTTGACCTATATCCAAGGTGACTCCCTTATTGGCAACGTCATCAGCAATATAGTTGTCCCCTCTGAGAATATGAAAGTGGAGAGTATCTTTAGGGAGGGTGAGAGAGTTGATTCTTCTTTGGATTCTGTGGATTTTTTATCCTTTTTTTAAGTCCGAGATCTCATTCTTTGAATGACATGACTTGAGTCGCCAAAGACCTTGAGTTTGTTAACGTTGAGAGAAGCAATGATTTCTAAGGAGTAAAGCAATGCAAGCCATTTTGCTTCATTGTTTTTTTTCTTCCCTAGTCCTCGTGAAAAGGAAGTCACTTTGTTTTCTCCAAGTTCAAAGATGATCGCACCCGCACTTGCCTCCCCGGGGTTCCCTTTGGAATCCCCATCAAAGAAAATAATATGACTGTTTGATCCGGATCTTAGGGGCTGAGATCGGAAGGCTTTAATGCCGAGAGAGGAGGAGATTAAGCATGCAAATCTGTCATAAAATTCACATGAAAACCCTAATATTGCATAAGAATAAGCATGAACAAAAACACATGAAGTGAATAGGAGGTGAGGCTCAAAGAGGAGCCCCACCTCTAAAACTAATTACCAATAACTCACTCAGATCTAAATAATCTGACAATGAACAACAGAAAATAGGAGAGAAACCAAATGAGTAACTTCATATCATGAGAAGGCTTGGTAGGCCTTTATATAGCATTATTAGAATGTGTTTTTAGGCCATACCATGGGCCAAAACTTTGTGCTACTAAATACCATGGATGAGAGAGGGTGGCCTCTCTATTTAATACTTTTATGACTTATACATCCGAATTCAGACTATATGCCCCCTAAAATTCGGATCATTCCTTCCCCCTTATAAAATGATGGTCCCCATCATTTTATGCTAAAAAGAGACCCATGATTACAATGTGCTAGCTACCAATGAAGAGAAGGGTTTTGTGTGGTTGACCCATAACTGTGGGTTTTTCAAGGGTGACCCATAACCATGATGGAAATGGAAAGCTTGATTCCAATGAAGAGAAGAGTTTTGTGTGGTTGACTTGAAACCATGGATTTTGTGTGGTTGACCCATAACCATGGATTTTATGTGGTTGACCCATAACCATGGTGGCAATGACAAGCTTATTTCCACTAAAGAGAAGGGTTTTGTGTGGTTAACCCATAACCGTGGATTTTTTGTGGTTGACCCACAACCATGATTACAATACACAACTATGGGTTTTGTGTGGCTAACCCATAACCATGATTAGATTAAGATTTAAAAAAATTGAAAATTCATGATCTTTGGTGTAGTTGATGTCTTGCTGCAAATTCATTCATAGCTTCTGATGCATGTACTGAATTGAATTCCATTGAAGACCCATTTGAGATATAGAAGAGAGATTTTTATCCATGTGTGGAAATCTCTCTATATATGCCTGAGGCAAGAGAAAAACCTCGTGGAATATGAAGGTACGGGCGGCCATCATGGGTCAAATACATGCTCATTATCAAATGATCATATCTCTCAAACCAGGAAGCCAAAAAGAATTTCGTGAAATACCCGTTTGAGATATTGAAGAGATATGTCCATCCATATATGGAACTCCATCTGAAGTTTCTTGAGTCGCGAGAAAAAGTTTGTTGAATACAGTGAAACGCGCGGCCTCCTAGGGTAAAAAATATGCCGAGATTCAATTGATGATATCTCTCAAACCAGGAAGCCAAATGGAATTCCGTGAAATACCCATTTGAGATATGGAAGAGATCTATCTATCCATTTATGTAAATCTATCTGATATTTCTTGAGCAGTGAGAAAATTTCCATTTAAGAAATGATATGCATGGACTTCTTGGGTCAAAAATATGTTGAGATTCAAATGAGAATAGCTTTCAAACAAAGAAGCCAAATTAGATTCCATGAAATACCCATTTCAGATATTGAAAAGAGATTTCCAATGAGCTATGGTATAGCTTTTGAAACCTCCTATAGAGATCGTGGCATCTCTCTAAAGTTTTCTGAATGTGAGAGTGCTAATTGTTGCAAGCCACATATGATGCCAAGGGTTTGTAGAGCAACATGGGCTATTGTAGAGGTTTTGGAACCTCCGTGGGTAGCATGGACACCTTGAAAGATTGTCGAAAATGTTGGACACCAATCGATGTAGCAGATCCAGATCCATGTATGGATGTAGCAAATCCAGATCCATGTATGTAGTGCATCCATGTATGGATGTAGCAGATCCAGATCCATGTGTGGATGTAGCAGATCTAGATCCATGTATGGATGTAGTGAATCCATGTATGGATGTAACAGATCCAGATCCATGTATGGATGTAGTGAATCCAATAAACCATGTAGTGCATGTGGAACAACTATGATGCTTACAGTGTAACCCTTGTTTCGATGGAGAGCGAACCTGCTCTGATACCACTGATCCGGATCTTAGGGGCTAAGACCCAGAAGGTTTGAATGTTGAGAGAGGAGGATATTAAGCATGCAAATCTATCATAAAATTCACATGAAAACCCTAATATTGCATAAGAATAAGCATGAACAAAAACACATGAAGTGAATGGGAAGTGAGGCTCAAAGAGGAGCCCCACCTCTAAAACTAATTACTAATAACTCACTCATATCTAAATAATCTCACAATGAACAATAGAAAATAGGAGAGAAACCAAATGAGTAACTTCATATCATGAGAAGGCTTGCTAGGCCTTTATATAGCATTATTACAATGTGTTTTGAGGACATACCATGGGCCAAAACTATGTGCTACTAAATACCATGGATGAGAGAGGGTGGCCACTCTATTTAATACCGCCACTCTATTTAATACTTTTATGACTTATACATCCGAATTTAGACCATAT
Source organism: Larix kaempferi (assembly GCA_027924585.1). NCBI lineage: Eukaryota > Viridiplantae > Streptophyta > Pinopsida > Pinales > Pinaceae > Larix > Larix kaempferi. Next base: position 8,651,130 of record BSBM01000209.1, read on the forward strand.
GCCCCCTAAAAGTCGGATCACTGTCATGGAAAATCCACCAATGAGTAAATTGCGACTACACTTTTCTGATTTCCCAATTAGAGCTAGAGTTATTTTGTTTGGACTGAAGTGCACTCATCTTTACAAAGACTTGACACCACTAAAATTCAGACCATGAGAGGGCTTCATGGTTCTGGAGGTGGACACCGTTAGATGGAAGAGCTTCAGAGATCATGATTGTAGCTTTATTGGCTTCTCTGGAGCAATCGATCTTCTTGTCCTTGAAAACACTTTTATCTCTTTCCAACCAAATCTACCAGCATATATTCATTGGGAGAAGCTTCCATATGCAAACCATGGTTGGTTTAGATTTGATGTTTCCCGGGAGGGACTTTACCCAATGATCAATCATTTGATTTAAATGTTTTGGAACTGTGGAGTTCTTCCATTGAGATCCGAGGATACTTTCCCATACTTGCTGAGTGAATCTACAATCGAGGAAAATGTGCTGGGCATTTTCTTCAGAGTTTCTGCATAAATTGCATCTGGAGGGGCCTTCGATGCCTCTGATCCTTAAGTTGTCTGTAGTTAGCAATTTATTATGTTCGATTAACCAAAAGAAGTAGTTTATTTTTGGAATGCAATCGGGGTTCCAGACTTTCATCCACATATTTGGCATATGATTGGCATTGAAAGTGAGGCTTTCATATCCAACTTTGATTGTGTAATTGCCAAAATTTCCCCACCCTCTGCAATCTTTAGTTCTGAGACTTATAGGTGCTTTCCCATGAAGGAGTTTGAGGAGAGTGTTATATCTGTGTTTGAGGTTTTCTAGAGGTTCTAATTGCTTCAAACCATTCCAAGCTCCAGAATTCTTCCAATTAGTGAGATCCTCAAGTTTCTGAATGCCTGTGTTTTGCATCCATAACTTAATGTCCATGAGATCCGGGATAGAGCCAAGTGACTGAGCTACATTTATATTGTATGTCCATATGTTGATTATTTTCCCATTCAGGAATCCAATAGAGTTTGTCTTTAATTAAACCAGCATAGGAAAGAATTAGGTCCCACATTGTAGTGCCTTTTTTCTCCTTTATGTTGTCTAGGCATCTCAATCAAGAGCTTATGGTGTATTTTTTCCTGATAACTTCTTTCCACCATTCTTTTTTACCTGAGACTAGTCTCCAAGCGATTTTGACTCCAATAGCTTTGCTCATTAAGGTAGGTTCATAGATTCCCAATCCTCCTCTTCTACGATTCTCTTTTATGATTTTCCAATTGACTAGATGGAATTTTTTGCTTTGGATTTTTCGTCCTTGCCAGAGAAATTTCCTTATTTCCATGCTAATGGAGTTCATAACAGAGTTAGGGGCCATCAGAATGGATCTAGTAAACACCGGTAAGGAGGAGAGGAAAGCTTTAATCAGGGTGACTTTGCCTGCCATATTTAACCAACGAGAGCCCGAGGAGTTGATTTTCATTTTGATTTTTTGAATTATTGGATTCCAAAGGGATGAAGAGGATTTTTTGTGGGATACTAGAATGCCCATATATTTGAAGGAATTCCAATCCAAAAGAGGCTTGAAGTCAAGAATTAAAGAAAGGTTTTTGAGAATGAGGGGCCTGTAGTTCCAACTATAAATGTTACTTTTGTTTTCATTTATTTTTCCACCAGAAGCTATCAGATAAAGGTCAAGGGAGGATTTGAATCTAGAGGCTATCAGAGAGGAGGAGCTACTAAGAAGGATTGTATCATCAACGAATTGGGCGTGGTTTATCGGAGGGACCCCTTTAGAAATAACAAGACCGGGTAAAGAACCAAAAGAGAGTAGGCTACTGATTTTTGTGATGACAGAGTCAATCATGATAACACAAAGAAAGAGGGAGAGAGGGAAGCCTTGTCTCAGACCATGGTACAATCGGAAGAAGGAGCCGGGCCTTCCGTTGACTAGAGGGGCGATCCAAGGTGATCCAATACAGGATTTTTTCCAGCTTATGAAGTCCTTGGTGAACCCAAACTTTTCCATAACAATGTATAAGCAAATATGTCTGACTCTATCGAAAGCATTTTCCATATCTAGTTTGATTGCCATACCTAAGTCTTTATTCTGCACACTTGAGTGGATAGCCTCTTGGATGAGAAGGATGCTGTCATAAATTTTCTGAACAGCAATGAAGTCACCCCGATTTGCAGAGATGATGTTAGGAAGAAATCCTTTGATTCTGTTTGCATTAACTTTGGTTAGGATTTTGTAGGAAGAGTTGCATAAAGAGAATGGCCAATATCTCCCTATAGAAGAAGGGTTCTTGTCATTGGGGATTAAAGCAATTAAAGTGGAATTGGTTGCTCCTCCTATTCTTTCTCTTTTCCTGGTCCAATTAAGCATTATGATAAGATCTTTTTTTAGCTAGTTCCAACACTTCCTGTAGAAGTGAATGGAGAACCCATCCAGACCAGGGGCTTTGTCACGATGAAGGGACCAAACCGCTTTTCTAACTTCTTCATTAGAGATCAGATCCATGAGATTTTTGTTATCATTCTCTGAAATGAGGTTGGGAATTTCCTAGCTCATTTGCTCCATGTCCTCCTTGGAGGCTTCCTCATCTTCTTGATAAAGTTGCTTGAAGTGGGTTTTTATTTCATTCCTGATTAGATTTTGGTCTTCAATTTTTGCTCCATCTTCCTTAGTCAAGTTCAATATAGTATTTTTCCTATACCTTTCCTTGCATTGTGCATGGAAAATATTTGTGTTTCTATCTCCAGCCTTTAGCCAAAGGCTTTTGGATCGGAGCCTCCATTCTTCTTCATCCTTTCTTGATAGTTCCTGCACCTTCGTGTCGAGCTCTTTTTCTTCTCTCCGAATGCCTTCAGTGATTGGGGCGTGTTCCATTTTGTCCTGAAGGGCTTCCAGATTAATTTTGAGCTTGGCAAGTTCCTCTCCAGGTTTCTTGTAGTTCTACTTATCCCATCTTTGTAAGATTCTCTTCACATTTTTTAGCTTGGTTTCCTAGATAAAACCGGGTGAACCGAGGACAAATTGCTTCCAAACTGATTTGACCTCTTCCAAGCATTTGTCATTATCCAGCCAAACGGGATTGTACCTAAAGGGGAGGGGACCAAAGTTTCCTAAGGCTGCAGAAAAGAGAGAGATAGGCTAGTGGTCAGAGATAGTAGAGGCTAAAATATTCAAATCAGGAATAAAAGGTTTAGACAGGAAAGAGGAGCTGACCAAAAAATGATCTAATCTGGCAGCAATGTGACAGGGGTCGATTCTTTTATTGTTCCAAGTGTAATTTCCATTCTTAGACTTGATGTATACAAGGTTCCAGGAGAACTAGAGGTCTTCTAGGCATTCCCCAAATGGGTCTCTGACTTTGGAGCCCCCTCTCCATTCATTGGAAGAGATGGTGACGTTGAAATCTCCAGCTAAGATACAGAGGAGAGATTCTCTGCCTTGACACTGGTCCATTAATTGATTCCAAAAAAAATCTTTGTCTACATAGATGGTGGGTCCATAGATGTTTTCAACCCAGTATTTTTTATTTTTGGTGAGATCTTTGAGTTCAACAAAAATCCAATGTCGATTAGAAATGAAGGAGTGACATTTATAAATACCTTTATCCCACCATGTGACAAGTCCTCCAGAAACTCTTGAAGAGATAACATATTTTCCTTCACCGATGGGTTTCATTGTGCTGGAGTTGTCCGCCTCTTGCATTTTAGTCTCCTAGATCATGAGGATTGTGTTGTTTTCCAGTTTTTTATTCTTCTAATTGCTTTTTCTTTTTTCTTTCCGCCTAATCCTATGCAATTCCAGGAGACTATTTTCATTATTTTATGGGGGGTTGGGTTGCTGCTCTTTCTTTCTTCTCCTCTAGTGCTCCCTGAATC